>JASDQU010242841.1:113400-132150 GCA_032191745.1 Picea mariana
GTTGACTTTGCTCCATACTTGTTGGATGCTCAGATGTATGCAATCGAGATAAGCTCATGCGTCAGGTGCTCTGTAGACGGGTTCGCCATCTCTCTAGGTCAAGTGCTCTGTAGACTGTCTGCGAGGAGTGGAATTACTCGATGAATTTGTAATGAGAGCCCTATGAGGCCAGATGAGAAATTTTGTCGAAAGTTTACGTGCCTTGTATAGCGATAAGAGCTTGGTCGGGATGTGTTAGTCCGTGGCTGGCATCCCGATCTGCACGGCACCAACCCGGAAAAGTGTTCCTCGATTTGGAGTTGCGATAATCGTAGCAACGACGGCCATGCCAATAATCGTTGTGAGCATTCTTGTATGCGTGACTGTGATCTCTGTCTTATTCAACTCTCAAAGGCGCAGTCAGAGACTGTGAGAGAATCATTCTAGAAGATAGCGTCCGTGGCTTTCGCAGCAACAGAAGGATCAAAGGGCCAAACGCTCTACTCAAGATACGACGTGGGGCCGCATGTTTTTATCTACGAGGAGCTCAAGAAAGCCGCAGGTGGGTTCCAGAAAGACACCGAGGCCGGACAAGCAAGCTACTTCATCGTTTGCAAAGGCGTGCCCTCCAACGAACCGGGGCGTTGCAGTGAAACATGCGTCATAGCAACCGATGTAAAATTGATTATTTTTGGTTGTGTTTTTACTTCCAGTCGTTAAACTATAGGATTTGGGAAAATTGTTAAAAACAATGGAAATTGGGTAAATTTTTTTGGAAAATTAACTTAATGGTCAAATTTATCTCTTAAAATCTTCACTATTTTTAATCATTCAACATGGTAATAGCTTAGCTATTATTGACATCCAGTTTCCGAGTTTTCATTAGATGAGCTTGAGAATCTATGTATGTGTTTATGTTCACTAATTATTTGAGGTTTTAGTTGATGTTTTCTACTTATTATTTAATCCTTAATTTTTATAAGGATATTATTCATTATCCTTATTCATTTAGGTTTCCAAGTTAAGGAGTTCAATAATTGCTTTTATAGTGTGGGGAATGACTCTATATCAAACAACATATTTTTTTTTGGTCTAATGCTATTACACAATCAAAGTTGGAGCCAATGATATTGGAGAGAATTACATGGTGAACAAATCTTTGTAGTGTATAATTGGTGTTGTATTGTAGTGTATGTGGAGTCTCTATTTAAGACATATATAAACTATTTATTAGTGAGTAGTAGAAGTAAAGAAGTTAAATTTTCTATTGATTTTTGGGTGTTGTTATTTATATTATATTCTTGGTGTTGGTTAGTGGCAAATTTGTGTTTGGAAAAGTGAGTAATGTTGAAAGGCTCCAAGAAACTAACCAAGCCTCCGCATCCAATACTGAGGTAATGAAATCCATACTCTCAATAGGAGGAGATGTTGTCGGGAGGAGATTCACCTGCCCTCCATTCCCTCCTGCTCCTCCTATACTAAATGAACTTAGATAGTTGCTTGCCCGCTTCCCTCTCTGCCGCCCAAGAACTAGACCTCTCTCTTTTGCCACCTCCTAGCCCGACCCTAAATGACCATTGAACATTTGGTACGGTTTGTCTTCCTCCAACTCCTGCCCCCCAGCCTTACCTTGCCGTCAGCGACTGCGCTGTGAGCCAGTGCTGGTGTATGAGACACCAAATTGGTGTATGAGACCCCCTCTGCCCAACGATTTGACTGGTAAAGTCTATGGAGGTATGCATACCCTAGCCCCTTCTGGATTTGAACTTGTGACCTCTTAGGAGGAATCACACGTTCTTAACCATTAGACTCACTCAAGTTGTATGTTAATCAATGTCATTTTGCATCTTTTTTTAATATTAATGGCATTCATTGGCATATATCAACCACCTTTAATTATGTGGTTGTGATAGTTAACAACTAATGTGAACGGGGAGGATCAGAAAATTGGTGAATTAAAATATAAATATCAATAATATTAAAATATTTATGATATTTTACTATGGTTGACCATGCTCAACTATGGTTTAACATGTTTGATTATGGTTAATAATGTTTGAACAAGGTTGACTATGGGTGGCCATGGTTAACTTACATCTGATTATGGTTAAAAATGGGTGAATACGACTGGATTTGGTTGACTATATTTGATTATGCTTGACCATGTTCAACCATGGGTAACTATCATTGACAATGGATGACCATGGTTAAAAATGATTTTACCATGGGTGACCTATGGTTAAGCATGTTTAACAATGTTTAAATGTGGGTAACTATGTTTGATTAGGGTTGGGCATGTTTGGCCTTGTTTGACCATGGTTAACTATAGTTGACTATGGTTGACCATGTTCTACTATCATTAACAATGTTTGATTATGGGTGACCATGGCTGACAATTTTTTATAATGGTAGACCATGTTTGACTATGGTTGACCATGACTGACCATAGGTGAATATAGTTGAGCATGTTTAACTATTGTCGACCATGTTTGACTATGGTTGACCATGATTGAAGGGGATTATCTTTGGTTGACCATAGTTGGATTTGGTTTACTTTATTTAATTGTGATTGAATATATTTGTTATTCGTTGATTTTGGGTGACTATGGTTGACATTATTTGACCATTGTTTACTATGTTTGATCATGTTAGATGATGGTTGGCCATGGTTGATAATACAATAATGTCACATTGCAATACTAAGATGTTGATAATATGGTTATGTCACATTGTGATGTTCATTAAGGGTTATGTCACAATGTCATGTTCATTAAGGGTTATGTCGCATTATGATGTTCCTTAAGAAATATGTTGAGTTGCGTCGTTGTTGAGTGGTTATGTTGCATTACAATATTCATCTCAGTTGACTTATGTTGAATTTCTATGTTGTTAATGCTTATGTCACATTTAGACGTTCATAAAAGGGCTATGTCACATTGCAATTTTCATTGATGTTTATGTAAAATTGCAACATTCCTCAATGGTTATGTTGCATTGTTAAATTCCTTAATGGTTATCTCACATTATGATGTTCATCCATGTTAATATCGTGCATATAAATGTTCTTCAATGTTCATGTTGCATTGTGATATTTCTTAATGGTTATGTTGCATTGGGATGGTTGTCACATTGTGATGTTCTTTGATGGCCATGTTACATTTCAGCATTCATTAAGGGTTATGTTGCATTGATACTTTCCTCAATGGTTATGTTGCATTACAACATTGGCCAATGATTATGTTGGATTGTGATGTTCCTCAATGGTTATGTCTCATATTGTATGTTTGTTTTCCATTAAACAAACTTGGTGTTATCTTGAAAGTTACCTTTGTACATTTTGAAGAGTTATAAAAGAAGAGGCTCTATTTAAGGTTGAGCATGGTTCGACAATGGTTAACTATGTTTTCCTATGGTTGATCATGTTTAACTATGACTGATTATGGTTGACAATATTTGACAATGGCTTCTCATGTCTAACCATGGTTTCCCATGTTTGACTACATGGTTTCCATGTTTGACCATGGTTAACCATCATTGTCCATTTTTTACTACAACTAACCATGGTTGACTATGTTTGACCATGGTTGATAATGTTTGACCATGGTTAACAATAGTTGACCACTCACTATGGTTGGCCATGTTTGACTATAATTGACTATGGTTTATTATATTTGATAATGGTTGAATATGGTGATATGAAATAGAACAGAATCAATGAATGTGATTAAGACTTAGTACCTACAATGCAATTCGATAGAAGGTCAACAAGATATGTAAAATACAATGTAAATCTAAAGTTGAATGAGACAAAAGTGAAAAGAAATGGAAAAGAAAAACAATTAGGAGAGAAGGTTGAGGAATAGGAAGTGAAGAGCCATGGTTGTTGGCCTTCCCTTACCCCCCATCTCTCCCTATTTCCTTGTTCACTCTCATTTGCAATGGCTCTTTTGTCCAGGAGAGGAAAAATGGAAGAGAGCCATGAAATATTTGTACCAAATATTGATGAAATGAAATATATTGAGCCCCATTTGAAGCGGGTTTCCTCATTTGGGTTCCAAGGTAAATTATTGTGTCAAATACATGTTTAACTTATTTCGATGTGATCTTTGTGTGATGATATAATGATTCCAAATAGTCTTAGTGGATTTCTTCGATCATTTCTTACTATGTCACATGATCCGGACTAAATAATTATGTTATTTTTTATCTATCTCACTACTTTTTGGGTGAAAAAAAATGGAGTAATCAACTTGCAAGGCCATATAGGTAGCTGGTCCAAATTTGGAAATTTGGGTCCAAAAAGCGATTAGAATATTCCAGAGCCATTTTGAGGCATCACACGAATTTTGGTCCAAAACTTACTATGGAAGAAGATTCTAAATTTTACATGTCGATACCTTTCCAACGATGAAAATCGTTCGTCAATCAGAGTTCGTATGAGAACGTTATGCCTCCTGCAAGTTGACTTACCATATTGATCACCATGGTGCGAGTGGAGGCCACATCAACCTCCATTACTTAGACATGTGGGGCTAGACACGTAGTGTATTTTCTAAGAACATTCAATAAGGTCCAAAACCTTATCAAAATTGAAGGTTGAGGAAGTCAAAATCCTATCCCTAGATGGCTATTAGGCTATGTTAAATACCAGGCCACTAAGAGGAGAAGAAGTTCTGTTCTTTTGCATTGTATCTTGTTCCATAGTTGAGAAGAAATTTGAGTGTGGTATTTTTTTATCATAATAGAGGGGAAGAGATTTTGTAGCAACCATACAAACCACAATTCAAAGGCAACTCCACAGAGAGTTCCTCTTTCTTTGCACTTGCATCATTTCTTTACAAAAGAAAAGAGAGAAGAGAAGCCTCGCCTTCTAGCTGGGTTTTCTTCTGTATCAGGTTTCCCAGGTCATATATTGTGTTATTTATGGATGGTGTGAATGTGTTTTATTGTTATCTATTTTCTTCAGTTTATCTATTTTATCAGTAACTAAATATTCTAGAGATCTAAGGGAAACTAACCTTAATAATAAATATTTCCTTATTTTATTAGATTTGTTGCGATGAACTATTCCAGTGGAATATCCACGAAACCTTATAGATTATATTGGTATCAGAGCCAGTTTTTATTTTGGGTATTTGTGGGAAGTTGTGGGATCTAAGAATTGGCTTAAGGATAAGTCACAAAAACCCTAGCCATGGAGGACGAGTCTATTCATAATAACCCTCAAGATCCAACAAAAGAGAGAATTGAGTGGTTGCTAGCACAATTTGTCAACATCAGTTGCAATATGAACCTCCTTATGGTGCCTGTAGCAAGCAAGATTGAACCGTTTAGAGATGATGGAGGATATAACTTAGAGAACAGATCGGAGGGGAAATCAGAATATTAGGAAGAAAAGAGGTCATAGAAAGAATATCAAAAAGAGAAGCTGAGTTCGAGTGTTGTGAACTCTTCACAATTCCTATTCAATATGGAAGTGAAAGTGGACATAAAGTCATATCAAGGTGAGATCAATGCATTAAAACTGAATCATTGGTTGCAATAACTAGAAGTTTATTTTAGCATTCACCGTATAGATGAAGAGAAGAAGATTTATTTTTCTATATTGAAGTTAGAGGGCCATGCTTTAACCTGGTGGGAAATCTATACGAGAACACTTAGGCTAGAGGGTTATCCACCAGTAACTCGATGGGAGGAATTAAAAACCCTCATTAAGTCCCAATTTTACCCTATTGGGTATGTAGAGGACCAATGGATCCGATGGCACTACTTCAGGCAGAGGAAGGGGTAGAGTGTACAAGAATACACCACTGAGTTTAGAAAGATGGCCATCATGATGGGTATCTCTCCCAAGAACCCATATGTACTCCTCAAGTATCTAGGGGGTTTACACAATCATCTACAAAAGTAGGTGATTCTCTTCAATCCAAGGATGGTGGATGAGGCATGTGTACAGGAACATTACCTAGAAAACATCATCCAAAAGAAGGGGAAACCAAGTGGTTCGAAGCAGAAAGAGAACCAGGAATATTTGAAGGAGGGGAAGAAGAAGTGGAAAGGGGAAAAAGGTAATAATACAACAACCACTACACAACAGAGTAAAGATCATAGAAACCATTGCAATCTTTGCAACATTGATGGCCACACTGAGGAAAAATGTTGAAAACTACATCCAGAGATGAACCCAAAGAACTGGAAGAAGGAAGGAAAAAAAATGAACCTTCTAGCCAAAGGTTCAAGCAATCAAGTTGAAATTAGGTCATATGTGGATGAAAAGATTGTATGCACATATGTGTAGAAGGAGGTGAATATAAGTAGCCTTCATCAACAGGAAGAGAAGGAGATGGCCAAGCTCTTCCACATCAAGATTCAGGTCAAGAAGACCAATATAGATGTTTTGTTCAACTTTTGTTCATAAGATAGTATCATAGCAACAGATTTGGTAAAGAATCTTGGATTGGAGGTTCACAATCATCATATCCCCTATCCATTGGGTTGGGTAAATAAGGATGTAAATATAAAGGTAAAAAAATAGTGTAAGTTTAAATTTGTTATAAGTGTTGATTTTATTGATGAAGTGGAATTGGATGTAGTACCCATTGATGTATGTGGAGTAGTTTTTGGAATCCTTTACATGTATATGAGGGATGCAATATTCATGCGGAGATCCAACCAATACTGACTGATCAAGGATGGGAAGTCCTACATCATCAATGCGCATAAAGGAAAGTCAAATATCTCACTTGTAAGTGTCAATCAAGCCAAGAAGTTGATTAGTTCCAGTAAGAAATATGTTTTACTTTTCTTAAGAGAAAGTTAGTCTGATGATGAGTCAATGAGAGTGAAGGCATCCCTGGATGGATGTACTAAATAGAAGAAACAACAGTTGGAGGAGTTTCTACAAAAATATAGAGGAGTGTTCCAAGAGCCTAAAGGGATACCACCCAAAAGAGAAGTGGAGCATGAAATATAGTTGTTTACAGACTCCCCATTGTTGAATATTGGGCTATATAGATAATATGTTCTGGAATAAAATAAAGTGAAGAAGAAATTGCAACAGTTGTTGGACTAGGGTGTAATTCGAACAAGTACCTCACCTTATGGGCCACCCATCATAATTGTGCCCAAGAAGGACATGACTTGGAGAATGTGTATCGATCATAGGGAATTGACCAATATTACACTAAAGAATTGTTACCCCTTGCCAACGATCAATGATCTATTTGACCAGTTGCAGCATGCCAAGTACCTCACTAAGATAGATTTGAAATCAGGATATCACCAGTTACAAGTCAAATAAGAAGATAATTGGAAGACTACCTTCAAGACAAGGAAATGTTTGTATGAGTGGTTGGTTATGCCATTCATTTTATGCAATGCATCGACTACAATTATGAGACTAATGAATGATGTTTTATGCACTTATCTAGATTAATTTGTTATTATTTATTTGGATGATATATTGGTTTATAGTGCTACTTGGGAGGAGCATATGCCACATCTTATGTAGGTGTTAGAGACTCTGAAAAAAAACCAGCTGCTAGAAAATCTCAAGAAATGTGAGTTCTCTTAGCAATGTTTGGTGTATTTGGGGTATGTGAGCTAATTCCTGCAAATGTTACTGAAGTTAGGATTTTTTTGGGAGAGACACACTACTTGCAAAATTTCATAGATTCATTTTTAGTAGTAGTTGCACCACTCCACACCATAATAGCCAGTGTCAATAGTTTTCAGCGAGGGAAGAATCACATAATTCCTTTGATGAGATGAAAAGAAAGATCAGTCAAGAACCAATGATCGCACTACCAAACTTGAAAAATACTTTCAAAGTGGAGACAGATGCAAGTGGGTATTCCATGGGAGCAATAATGGTGCAGGGAGGAAGTCTCGTCTTCTATCATTATGAATTATTTCATGGGGTGGTTCTCAAATACCCTACCTGCAACAAGGAGCTCTATGACTTGGTACAAGATGTAAAAAAGTGGAAACACTATATAATGGGAAAGGATACCATCATCCACACAAGTCACCGACCACTATAGTATTTGCAGGCCTAGAGTAAGCTACAAAAAACTAGACATTACAAGTGGATGGGGTTTTTATAACAATTTCATTTGGTCATAAAGTATAAACAGGGTAGCACAAATAAGTTGGTATGCATGCTTTCAGGGCCACCCACATCTACTATTAAAGATTTGGGAACTCTAATGCACATGGAGCCTTTTACCCATGATGCATGCAAAGAGACATACATAGAAGATGAGGAATTCAAAGAGGTGTTTCAAAAAATACAAGGACAAATTCATATAGTAGAAGGTGATGGAAAGGTTTACTATCATTTCCATAATGGTCTACTCTACAAGCTCGACAAGCTATGTGTTATTAAAGGTGAAATAATACAACTTATCAAAGAGGCTCACACCTCCAAGGTTGTAGGACATTTTGGTGTTGGGAATATGATTTCCAACTTACAGAGATATGTGTGTTGGCCCATAATGCAAGAATATGTAGCACGATATATTAGAGGATATATACTTTGTTGTACCAACAAGCCCAAAAACAGAAAGCAAGGTCTATACCATCCCTTACATGTACCCACTTGACCTTCGAAAATCATTTCCATAGATTGTTTTAGAGGTTTACCAACAACCAGGAAGGGACATGAATATCTATTTGTGGTATTTTACATGTTCAAAAAAATGTGCATTATCGTGCCTTGTAAAAACACCATCACTAGACAAGAAGCAACAAAACATTTATTTGAATAGTTTTGGGTGCACTTTGGGATACCAAGGAGCATAATCTCAAATAGGGATGATAGATTTCTCAGTTCAATTTAGATTGTGTTGTGGAGAATATGGACACTAAGTTGAAGAGTTCTACAACATTCCATCCACAAGCAGATGGGTAGACATAAGTAGTTAATAGTACTTTGGTGCAGATTTTGAGGGGTTACAGTTAGAAGCATCCAAAGACCTGGGATGAAAATTTGATCTATATACAACACTCTTATAACAAAGAAGTCCACACTTCTACTGGTAAGTCCCCTTTTGAAACTTTTTTTGGACATTTTCAACCTTCACCCTTAGATGTTATATATGGAAAACAAGGGGGAGTGAGGGAGGACCTCACAGGAGATGCACTAAAATGAAGAGAATTTTGTTGAGAATATCAGGTAGATCCATTTGCAAGTATAGGAGACATTGAAGAAGTCATATGAAAAGTACAAGGCTAGGCATGACCAACACAAAACAGAGAAAACATTTAAAGTGGGAGATAGAGTATGCTTACAGTTGAATAAGGAAATACTACAGGCTCATGGTAATAAGATCAAGGATCTACGATATGGTCCTTTTGAGGTATTAGAAAATGTGGGAAATAATTCCTACAGGCTTAGTCTACCCCCATACATGTGCATTTACTCAGTAGTGAATGCTGATAATCTCAAACTCTATGATCCCTCCATGTTGGATCAAGAGAAGCAGCAGGTTGTACTTTCTAAAGAGGATTTAGCACCAGATGCTCAGGAAGATTTAGAATAAGAAATTTGTTTTCATAAGAGGTCCATAACTACAAGACATGGGCAGCATGACCTTTGGAAGATTGGATTGAAAGGACAACTTCTAGGGAAAGAAAAATGGTACTTCAAGAGAAGGTAGAGGAAACATTTCCTCACCTCACTCATTAAATATTTTGGGGGCCAAAATCCTCCCTAAATGGGGAGGTATGATCCAGATTGGATCATTGTATTATTTTTCATATATCTCACTACTTTTTGGGTGAAAAAATTGGAGGAATAAGCTTGCAGGGCCATTTCAGCGGTTGGTCCAAATTTGGAAATTTGGGTCCAAAAAATAGTCATAAATCTTTTGAATCCATTTTGAGGCATTAAACAACCTTTTTTTAGTCCAAACCCTACTATACATGAACATTCTAAATTCTACAAGTCGATATATTTCTAACGACGTAGATCGTTCATCAATAAAAGTTCATATGAGAAAGTTATGCCTCCCGCAAGTTGACCTACCATATTGATCACCATGGTGTGAGTAGATGCCACGTTGACCTCCATTACTTAGACATGTGGGACTATCCATGTAGTGGATTTTCGAAGAAAATTCTAGAAGGTCCAAAAACTTATCACAATTGAAGGTTGAGGAAGTAAAAAACCTATCCCTAGATGGCTATCAAGACATTTTAAATAAATGACCACTAAGAGGAGAAGGGGTTCCATTATTTTGCATTGTATCTTGTTCCATAGCTAAGCAGAACATCTAAGAATGGTATTATGTGAGCATAATAGAGGGGGAGAGATTCTGTAACAACCATACAAGCCATAGTTCAAAGGAAATTCCACAAAGAGTGACTCTTTCTTTGTACTTGCATAATTTCTTTACAGAGAAAAGAGAGCAGATTAGCCTCACCTTATAGCTAGGTTTTCTCCCGTATTGGGTTTCCCAGGTCATATCTTATGTTATTTATGGATGGTTTGAATGTGTTTTATTATTCTCTACTTTCTACATTTTATCTGTTTTATAAGTAACTAAATATTTTGTAGATCTAAGGGAAATTAAACTTAATAGTAAGAATTTCAATATTTTATTAGATTTGTTGTGACAAATAGTTCCAGTGGAATATCCACGACAATTTATAGATCATCACAATTTATTCTTGTTAAAAATAACTTAGTGTTTATTTTTTTCATAACCACAATGGCCATGAACCTCGAACCTTTCATCTACTTTGATTAATGAGATTCAAAGAGCAAAGAAGCATGGTAGCCCACTCACTGAAAATGTCACATCAATTATTTAACTCAAATTACCTCTATGCGCATGTTGATGCAATGATGGTTGAGTTTTCATGCACTTGCATATATATATATATATATATATATATATAATAGAGCCAACAATTTATTATGGGAGATTGAGATATCATGCTTGAGTTTATTGTCAAACCATGGGTTGATTGCAACAATATAGAAACTCAATCTATCCATCTTATTAGCCAATTGGATCAATGACTGTAATAACATAGCTATTGTATATGTACATTTGAGTTTCTATTTCCAAATCCTTAAATTTAGTGGATTATTCCTTCTTCAAACTGTTGAGCTTCTTCTTGTCGATTTTCTCTTTCCTCGGAGTTATTCTCATCCTCTTTGAGAGAATTTTCATTATTGGAGCGACTATTCTCATTTTTTGTCAGTTTCCTTACTTGGGTGACTTGAACTTCACTTTCCTGGGTGATTCATCTCACAACTGGGTCATTTTTTCACAAGTCTAAGTCATTTCTACATTTCTATGGGATTTTGTTACTTAGTTGTGCGTTTAATCTTACCCATGGGCCATACAGGGGTCATACACATATGTGGAGGAATGTGAGGGTTTATAGAAGAATTTATAGTATCTTGGACAAGCCATTATTCTCTTGGGAAATTGAATTATTTACCAGTTGATTCATTTCCCTTTATAGCTAACTAAATTTCATCCCTAGTCGATTTATCTACCACTTGGTCAACTAGTAACTTCCTAGTCAATTCATTTACTTGCTATTTGACTTGACTCCCTTGGTTGACTTCGTCTATGGTCAATTCATCATTAATTTTTGAATTGGTTGCAGAGTATAAAGTGGTAAACTTGGCTAATTGTTTGGTTGATTTCCTCTTTTCTTGAGTTGACTACTCAATACTTGGACATTTTATTTAGTTTTTATTCAATTTAGTATGCTTCCGGTTCAAGTTAAATATTTGGTTGACTAGTCTATTCACTTGGTCAATCTCATTCACATGGTTTACTGGACAAGGAGCTGAGTCAACCTATTTCATAAGTTGGTCAATTGGCTCCCCTACCTTTTCGATCTCATTCATGTGGAGCTAAGCCAACTTCAACTCATTGTCATTCATTTGCAGAGGAAGGAATGGTCTGAGGTAAGAGGGTTATGGATAGGTTTCCAAAAGTGAGAACAATTTTAGAGGTGAATAAGAATTTAACGACTTCCTTAGCATTTTGTATAGTGATAGTGATCCTAGCCTGTAGCCAGTGCACATAGTGGAAATGTGGGATGGTCAATCGTAGAGAAAGAAGACACATAAATTGATATTTTTTATTCCCTTCATATCTTTGTACCCAAATCTTAGTCTGCATCTTAGTACAATGGCTGAAGAAATATCAAATTCATGGAACTGAAAATTTGTGATATGCATTTCTATGAAAGGAAAATTCCATCACCATGGAACTCATGGGTGGTTTGAATATCAAGTGCATATAAGAGACTTGGATGTGGGAACCCATTGATATGGTAAATTGAGTGTCTGACACCTGCCTTAGAGGAAAATTGCAATAGAGAACATGGGCATGGTAACCGGTTCATGAATATATTTACATGCATTATGAGTAATAGTGAGCCCAGAGAAGTTAAACTCCGACCAGTCACAATCACATAAACCAAAACTGAACCTTGATTGGCATATTGGATAGCAAAATACATTTTTTTTCATATTTTCAGTTTTTGTGTACAGGTTACGACTAGGATTAGCAGTAAAGAGAAGATAGGTCCTTTTACAGGGAATAAAACAAAGGATTAGTGTCCTTTCTGAGAATAGAGCACTATATCTTAGACTAATGTAGGTAAATAATAATCAACACGCTAGTATAAGTAGTGGGTTAGGATTGGGGTTGGAGAGTAAATTCTCTAGGGACATTGAAAATGAAACTAAGATTCACTAGTGAGAGCTAAATCTATCACTAGCAAGGAGTTATTTCCAAGAAATCTCCTCTAAAAAAAGAGTCAAGCATGAGGTCTCACTGGATAAAGTGGGGTGATACCCCATCTCCTCTTTTTTTGGTGTTTGTGGACTACTACGTGTACAATGTTTTTGAAAGTGAAAGGGTATTTGGGTGGCATCACTTATCATATATTTGAGCTTAGTTCTCCTTCCCATATGTGTGTTCCTGACCCATGAATATTCTTCTTGGTCGATGATTGTGGAGTGGTATCCTTATTTTCCATTCCTAGGGAATATACAAAAGTGATTGCGAGTGGGAATTTCTTATGATACTTGAGATACACGTCAAATCCCCATTTCGACTCCCCCAAGGGGGTGCCCATCTCCACAAGGGTACTTGGTATAGAAAGGACTATTACATGTGGGTTACTGTAACTATATCTAACACCTTCACCAACCAGATATTGGGGACTTGACATCCCCCAAGGTTTGGTTTACGAAAGGATCCCTTTATCCAATGGTTTATCTATTGATGTATTAGATTTTCTAGGGTTGTTCTCTTTGGTTTCATGTCTATTATACCATAGGTTGATTGTATTTCTTTGTTAAAACACATTTATTCACCGTGTCTAACCAAACACTTCATTGGTCATGTAGAAAATGTGGCCTTCCTCCTAAGGGGAAAGAACCACCATTTGTTAGGTGAAGGTTGTTGTCTTCTATAGATGACATTTATCCAATAGAAATAAAGAGGATTTTATCAAGTTCTAAGGAGAGTGAGAATGTAGATATTGAAGTGGTAAATTAAAGTCCTCCACAAAACATCTATCCTCCTTTGACTGATCCTTGGGACCCCAAAGGTGCATGCAATTATTGTGCAAGATGGAAGCCATCAATATCACAAATCTAAAGATAAAGACAAAAGGAAAGCTCATGAAAATATGAAGAAGGAACGGTACTCAAAACCCTTCACCGATGCCTCCAGATCCAAATCTGAAAAGGGAAGAAAAGGGGAGAAATGCACATAATGCCATAAAGGATTCCATCCAGAATCCGCATGCATGAAAAAAAAATAGATCTAATGAATCAAATACTTCAAAAAAACAACCTTGGATATATCATCCTTGAGGGTGCCAAGAAGAATATGCTAGAATATCATAATCCCAAGAAAGGAAATTCTAGCCATGCCTTGATTTCCATCAACTTCTCTCTCGATGCTTGGATCGTAGATTCAGGAGAATCACATCACATGGATGCCAAAAAAGCAGCATATTCTTCATTGGATGCATGAAAAGGTCCTCCTATGATGGGGGACAACTCTCCAGTCGAGGTCACCAACAAAGGAAGGATTGAACTCACCAACAAAATCTTTGAGAATGTGTTGCACGTTCCAAAACTTTCTGTAAATCTTCTCTCTGTGTATCAAATGATGAATTTCAGCACTAGAAAGAAATTCATATTCACACATAATGCAGTGGAAATGTATGACATGCAAAGCAATTCCAGGGTTTCTATCGGTGAGGTAAGTCATCAATCTAGATTGTATACATTTTTTTAATTTATTGAAACAGATTATGCTTTACTGCTTACCCATGTTGATGAAAGTAGTAGGATATGGAACGAAAGGTTCAGGAATTTCAATTTCAGATACATGCAACAACTTATCAAGAAAATATTGGTTGATGGTCTACCAGACATCCATTTCTCCAAAGGAATCTGTGAGGGATGTGTTCTTGGAAAACACCCTCAAGAGAAAATTGACAAAGGAAAGACTCATAGAGCTTTCTCTCCTTTACATATGATCCATAGTGACCTCATGGGTCCTTTTCTTCATCCATCAATCAACAAAGCGAGGTTTGTTCTCATTTTTTTGATGATTTCTCACGTTTCACATGGATTTACTTTCTCAGGAAAAAATCTGAGGTCTTTCAACACCTGAAAGATTTCAAAGCCCTGGTTGAGACACAGTTAGAAGATAAAATCAAAGTCCTCCAAACTGATAATGAGGGAGAGTATGTCAATCATGCGATCTAAAATATTTTTCATGAGGCAGGGCTTCATTTGCAGCACATGGTTCCCTATACTCCACAACAAAACATAGTTGTTGAGTGGAAAAACAAATCTCTAAAAGAGATGGCATCTTTCATGCTACATGAAAAGTCACTACCAAATAGACTATGGGTCGAAGCACTTAATTGTGAAACCTACATCCAAAATATATATCCCCATAGATATGTCAAGGATAATACCCTCTACGAGGCTTGGAGTGGCCTCAAACTGAAAGTGACCCACTTTCATATTTTTGGTTCACATGCATGGGCCCAGATTCCCTATGAAAAGAGGAAGGCACTTGATCCACAGAGCACTGAGTGTATCTTTTTTGGATACCCCGACAGTGTGAAGGATTATAGACTTATTTATCTTTCCTCAGTCTAACTCATCATTGAATGAAGTGTCCAATTCAAGGAAAGTGTCTCGCATGTACCTCAACAGTCGCATGCAGACACCTTCATTCTTCCACCTGTCCAAGATGATGAGCATGCACATGCCAACTCTTCTTCATATGAGAGTTATGATTCGGAGGATTCAGATGATTCATATACAAATTCAGTACAGTTAGATGCAAATTCAGTTCATCCAAATGCAGATGCAGAGCCAAAGAAGAGGCCCAAGTGGGCCCATACTACTCTCCAAGATGCACGGGATCTTGTTGGTGATCCAACCGATACTAGGAGGACTTGATATGATCTCGAGAAGCCTTCTATTGCACTCGTTTACACTGAACCATTACCCTCCATGCCTCTTTTTTTGGTTCATTCTTCAGATCCACAGTCTTATGGTAAGGCTGCTAGAAATGCCTTTTGGGAATCTGCCATGCAGGAGGAGTACAAATCCCTCCTAGAGAACCAGACTTTGGATCTGGTTCCCCTTCCTTTTGGAAGGAAACTTGTCAGGTGCAAATGGGTCTATAGGATCAAGAGCGCAGCGGATAGATAGATTAGCAGATACAAATCTAGGCTTGTTACCAAAGGCTTTCAGCAGGTGCATGGAATTGACTATGATGAGACCTTCACTCTAGTAGCGAAGATGGATTCCATACATTTGTCACTTTCCATTGCGGAGGCCAAGGGATGGGAATTCCATCATATGGATGTGAATAATTCATTTCTTCATGATGATCTCTCTGAGGACATCTATATGGAGCAGCCACAGGGATTTATGTAGGGTTCCTCTTTGGTCTGTTGACTAAAGAAACCTCTTTATGGCCTCAAGCAAGATCTGAGGGCATGGTATGCCAATATGGACTCCTACTTGTTGTCACAGAACTTTGTAGGTTGTAAATCAGACCTGAATGAGGACATTCCATCACTTTAATACCACAACATTCTCGAATCAAACAATGTTACTCCTAGTTGTCCATTAGGTTACTTCCTTAACATTTCCTTGTGGAACCATACCTTTCACACTTAATACCATTCCCAATGGAAGTCTATTTTCATTCAGTGACACTTTTCAAGTGAAATAACATTCATTTTTCTATCTCCAATTTATCTGCATTGGCATCTTGCTTCCACTTTGAAATTTGATATCAGAAGTGGATTCCTTTCACTAAGTAATTTTAGACAAGTAGATAATTCATATCTAACAAATCCTTCCCTTGAACTCTTATTCTTGACACAGATATTATTCACACACAACCTCTTAAGTTCTTTGTTCTCTTTCACCTCAAGCTTTGTAATTGTCTACACATATCTACCTTCGAGGATATGAAGCCTTACTTTCTTTACTATGCCCATTAATGACATTATTAACTTTCTATCTTCATGTCCTATGTGAGGATTCTTTTTTTTTTGTATCTTCAATTTATTCAAACTTTGTAGCAACTAAATAATAATCCCTTTATTCTGCTCTTCTCGAGTTCTTTATCCAATTTCCATTACTTTCCCTGTAGCTCTTTATACCTCATCCAACTTTCGTAATATATGTCATGCTTCCATGACTCTAATATCTTATCCTATTCTTGAATTGATCCGATTAAATCTCTAATCTTTGCAAATATGCAAGCAACCATTTTTGTTAGAATTATACATATTATAGAAATCTTCTAATTAATTCCACATGTACTTTCTATGCTTAATTCATGAAGATTATATCATAGTTATCCAAATTAGAATAATTCCAGGTAATTCTACTCTAATTCATCTTTCCAATGACTATATTCTTTCCCCAATCTGATATATGACCTGAATGTTATGGCTTCTTGAAAAATCACTTTCAGCCCCCCTTTTTTTTTGCAAAAGGATCTTGTCGAAATACTTCACAACTTCTTTAACTGGTACAAAATTTGAATTCTTCACAGGCTCTTCCTTCAAACTAATTTTTATGTGACCATAGCTTGAAACCATGGGCTTATCCACTCTAACGACATTCCTTTAGCGATTTTCCCTTATTCTTCTACACAGGAGCTTGTTCGCAAAATGTTTGAGGGCTTGGTTAGTTCTATGCCCTTTGCACCTAAACCCCTTTACCTTATCATGAGACCGATGTTGGAACCAATTCCTCCAGAATTCAACCTTCGGCTATTCTCCCATTTCATTATTCCACTTTTCCCAAAATAAAACTTCACCGAAACCATTCTATTAGCTCCACTAGCAAATCAGACGGCCAAGATTTAATATCCTATTGACTAGATGATCCCACCCCATATAGAGGCTTCAACAGGATCAATGAATGCGAATTAATCAAGCACTGGGATGGACAATCCTTAGCTAGTTCAAGACTTCGGTGCTCTGGGACTTTGGGAAATCACAACTCTTGAGTCGTTCAACTACCCAGGAGCTTTACTCGCTGAAGCACTTACGCTATCCTTGTTAATATTATGGTAGCAGCAGGAGGTATTTACCTCCACGTGTGAACCTGACGAGAATAGAAGACTCCAAAAAGAAAGAGAAAACCCTAATGAGTTGGCTAATAACCCTAGAAGTCTTGTCGGCTCAAGAAGATAATTTATATTAGGTTATTAGCCTCCAAGAGAAGAAGTCAGCCAGAAATAATAATAATATACTAAACAGAGACATATCCAGAAGGAGAAGTCGGCCCCAAAAAATTTGGCAGAACTAGTATAAATAGAGGGCACCCGTTCTCATTTGACAGCATCTCAGAACTGCAGTTCCCAGTTTGGTGCACACATGTGGAGGAGAGCTACAGGTGTAGCTGCTAGTTTTTAGTATGATCTTGGACTATCTCTTGGCTAGGGTTTGGACAATCTGATCAGCTATTGTTGGTGCGCTATCCTTGGAGGAATATGTGCTACACCTTGTTTGGCTATCTAGCCTGGGGTTTGCTTCCAGAGTAATTCTTAGTCAAGGTTAAGGTGCTTGGAGGTGGCTTCGGCCTATGGTTGGGTGACGAGGGTATCATCAATGGTAAAATGAGCACACCATCTTCTATATTCTAACATTTTATGGGCCCACACCTCCTTCATTCAATCTAAACGCTAGAAGGAAACATAGCCGCTAGGATATTGAGCTCGTTGAGGAACTATAGCTAGGGTTACTAGCAGAAGCAGCTTCCAAGACACTGTCGTTAGGGTTGCTAGCAGGAGCAGTTGCAAAAACCCTAATCCTCTTGTTGAGGCACCTTAATTCAATGGATTTACCTAATCTTCGGATAGATCAGTGCACCCTAGCCTAGCGCATCCCCTGGCACTCTCAGAAGGCCAAGACATGAAGTTTGGATTTCTGGTCAAATCTAGGGTTTGACCAAGTCAAGAAAGCCATGAATAACTCTATGAAGTCTGAGAACAAGTTAGATGGGGCCTCTAACTTCAGAGCATGGAAGACAAGGATTGACCTCATCCTTGACAAGAATAAAGTACTGGATATCGTGAAAGGAAAGATCGTGAAGCCAGAGTTTGAAGAAGGAAAAGAGAAGGAACCACAGAACGTTGCAGCTATGGAGAAGTTCAAATATGTTGACATCAATTCCATGAATATCATAGTGGATTCTATAAAAGACCACTTGATACCCTACATCTCCCA
>JASDQU010242841.1:132200-151422 GCA_032191745.1 Picea mariana
TAGGAGGAGATGTTGTCGGGAGGAGATTCACCTGCCCTCCATTCCCTCCTGCTCCTCCTATACTAAATGAACTTAGATAGTTGCTTGCCCGCTTCCCTCTCTGCCGCCCAAGAACTAGACCTCTCTCTTTTGCCACCTCCTAGCCCGACCCTAAATGACCATTGAACATTTGGTATGGTCTGTCTTCCTCCAACTCCTGCCCCCAGCCTTACCTTGCTATCAGCAACTACGCTCTGAGCCAGTGCTGGTGTATGAGACCCCCTCTGCCCAACGATTTGACTGGTAAAGTCTATGGAGGTATACATACCCTAGCCCCTTCTGGATTTGAACTTGTGACCTCTTAGGAGGAATCACACGTTCTTAACCATTAGACTCACTCAAGTTGTATGTTAATCAATGTCATTTTGCATCTTTTTTTAATATTAATGGCATTCATTGGCATATATCAACCACCTTTAATTATGTGGTTGTGATAGTTAACAACTAATGTGAATGGGGAGGACCGGAAAATTGGTGAATTAAAATATAAATATCAATAATATTAAAATATTTATGATATTTTACTATGGTTGACCATGCTCAACTATGGTTTAACATGTTTGATTATGGTTAATAATGTTTGACCAAGGTTGACTATGGGTGGCCATGGTTAACTTATGTATGATTATGGTTAACAATGGGTGAATACGACTGAATTTGGTTGACTATATTTGATTATGCTTGACCATGTTCAACCATGGGTAACTATCATTGACAATGGATAACCATGGTTAAAAATGATTTTACCATGGGTGACCTATGGTTAAGCATGTTTGACAATGTTTAAATGTGGGTAACTATGTTTGATTAGGGTTGGGCATGTTTGGCCTTGTTTGACCATGGTTGACTATAGTTGACTATGGTTGACCATGTTCTACTATCATTAACAATGTTTGATTATGGGTGACCATGGATGACTATTTTTTATAATGGTAGACCATGTTTGACTATGGTTGACCATGACTAACCATAGGTGAATATAGTTGAGCATGTTTAACTATTGTTGACCATGTTTGACTATGGTTGACCATGATTGAAGGGGATTATCTTTGGTTGACCATAGTTGGATTTGGTTTACTTTATTTAATTGTGATTGAATATGTTTCCTATTCGTTGATTTTGGGTGACTATGGTTGACATTATTTGACCATTGTTTACTATGTTTGATCATGTTAGATGATGGTTGGCCATGGTTGATAATACAATAATGTCACATTGCAATACTAAGACGTTGATAATATGGTTATGTCACATTGTGATGTTCATTAAGGGTTATGTCACAATGTCATGTTCATTAAGGGTTATGTCGCATTATGATGTTCCTTAAGGGTTATGTTGAATTGTGACAGTGTTGAGTGGTTATGTTGCATTACAATATTCATCTCAATCGACTTATGTTGAATTTCTATGTTGTTAATGCTTATGTCACATTTAGACATTCATAAAAGGGCTATGTCACATTGCAATTTTCATTGATGTTTATGTGGAATTGCAACATTCCTCAATGGTTATGTTGCATTGTTAAATTCCTTAATGGTTATCTCACATTATGATGTTCATCCATGTTAATATCGTGCATATAAATGTTCTTCAATGCTCATGTTGCATTGTGATGTTTCTTAATGGTTATGTTGCATTGGGATGGTTGTCACATTGTGATGTTCTTTGATGGCCATGTTGCATTTCAACATTCATTAAGGGTTATGTTGCATTGATACTTTCCTCAATGGTTATGTTGCATTACAACATTGGCCAATGATTTTGTTGGATTGTGATGTTCCTCAATGGTTATGTCTCATATTGTATGTTTGTTTTCCATTAAACAAACTTGGTGTTATCTTGAAAGTTGCCATTGTACATAGTGAAGAGTTATAGAAGAAGAGGCTCTATTTAAGGTTGAGCATGGTTCGACAATGATTAATTATGTTTTCCTATGGTTGATCATGTTTAACTATGACTGATTATGGTTGACCATATTTGACAATGGCTTCTCATGTCTGACCATGGTTTCCCATGTTTGACTACATGGTTTCCATGTTTGACCATGGTTAACCATCATTGTCCATTTTTTACTACAACTAACCATGGTTGACTATGTTTGACTATGGTTGATAATGTTTGACCATGGTTAACAATAGTTGACCACTCCCTATGGTTGGCCATGTTTGACTATAATTGACTATGGTTTATTATATTTGATAATGGTTGAATATGGTGATATGAAATAGAACCGAATCAATGAATGTGATTAAGACTTAGTACCTACAATGCAATTCGATAGAAGGTCGACACGATATGTAAAATACAATGTAAATCTAAAGTTGAATGAGACAAAAGTGAAAAGAAATGGAAAAGAAAAACAATTAGGAGAGAAGGTTGAGGAATGGGAAGTGAAGAGCCATGGTTGTTGGCCTTCCCTTACCCCCCATCTCTCCATATTTCCTTGTTCACTCTCATTTACAATGGCTCTTTTGGCCAGGAGAGGAAAAATGGAAGAGATCCATGAAATATTTGTACCAAATATTGATGAAATGAAATATATTGAGCCCCATTTGAAGTAGGTTTCCTCATTTGGGTTCCAAGGTAAATTATTGTGTCAAATATGTGTTTAAATTATTTCAATGTGATCTTTGTGTGATGATATAATGATTCCAAATAGTCTCAGTGGATTTTTTCGATCATTTCTTACTATGTCACATGATCCGGATTAGATAGTTATATTATTTTTTATCTTTCTCACTACTTTTTGGGTGAAAAAAAATGGAGGAATCAACTTGCAGGGTTATATAGGTAGCTGGTCCAAATTTGGAAATTTGGGTCCAAAAAGCAATTAGAATATTCCAGAGCCATTTTGAGGCATCACACAAATTTTGGTCCAAAACTTACTATGGAGGAAGATTCTAAATTTTAACATCGATACCTTTCCAACGATGAAAATCGTTCATCAATTAGAGTTCATATGAGAAAGTTATGCTTCCAAGTTGACTTACCATATTGATCACCATGGTGCGAGTGGAGGCCACATCAACCTCCATTACTTAGACATGTGGGCCTAGACACGTAGTGTATTTTCTAAGAACATTCAATAAGGTCCAAAACCTTATCAAAATTGAAGGTTGAGGAAGTCAAAATCCTATCCCTAGATGGCTATTAGGCTATGTTAAATACCGGGCCACTAAGAGGAGAAGAAGTTTTGTTCTTTTGCATTGTATCTTGTTCCATAGTTGAGAAGAAATTTGAGTGTGGTATTTTGTGATCATAACAGAGGGGAAGAGATTTTGTAGCAACCATACAAACCACAATTCAAAGGCAACTCCACAGAGAGTGCCTCTTTCTTTGCACTTGCATCATTTCTTTACCAGAGAAAAGAGAGAAGAGAAGCCTCACCTTCTAGCTGGGTTTTCTTTCGTATCAGGTTTCCCAGGTCATATATTGTGTTATTTATGGATGGTGTGAATGTGTTTTATTGTTATCTATTTTCTGCATTTTATCTATTTTATCAGTAACTAAATATTCTAGAGATCTAAGGGAAACTAACCTTAATAATAAATATTTCCTTATTTTATTAGATCTGTTGTGATGAACTATTCCAGTGGAATATCCACGAAATCTTACAGATTATATTGGTATCAGAGCCAGTTTTTATTTTGGGTATTTGTGGGAAGTTGCAGGATCTAAGAATTGGCTTAAGGATAAGTCACAAAAACCCTAGCCATGGAGGACGAGTCTATTCATAATAACCCTCAATATCCAACAAAAGAGAGAATTGAGTGGTTGCTAGCACAAGTTGTCAACATCAGTTGCAATATGAACCTCCTTATGGTGCATGTAGCAAGCAAGCTTGATCTGTTTAGAGATGATGGAGGATATAACTTAGAGAACAGATCAGAGGGGAAATCAGAATATTCAGAAGAAAAGAAGTCATAGAAAGAATATGAAAAAGAGAAGCCGAGTTCGAGTGTTGTGAACTCTTCACAATCCCTATTCAATATGGAAGTGAAAGTGGACATAAAGTCATATCAAGGTGAGATCGATGCATTAAAACTGAATCATTGGTTGCAATAACTAGAAGTTTATTTTAGCATTCACTGTATAGGTGAAGAGAAGAAGATTTATTTTTCTATATTGAAGTTAGAGGGACATGCTTTAACCTGGTGGGAAATCTATATGGGAACACTTAGGCTAGAGGGTGATCCACCAGTAACTTAGTGGGAGGAATTAAAAACCTTCATTAAGTCCCAATTTTACCCTATTGGGTATGTAGAGGACCAATGGATCCGATGGCACTACTTCAGGCAGAGGAAGGGGTAGAGTGTACAAGAATACACCACTGAGTTTAGAAAGATGGCCATCATGATGGGCATCTCTCCCAAGAACCCATATGTACTCCTCAAGTATCTGGGGGGGTTACACAATCATCTATGAAAGTAGGTGATGCTCTTCAATCCAAGGACGGTGGATGATGCATGTGTATAGGAACATTACCTGGAAAACATCAGCCAAAATAAGGGGAAACCAAGTGGTTTAAAGCAGACAGAGAACAAGGAATATTCGAAGGAGGGGAAAAAGAAGTGGAAAGGGGAAAAAGGTAATAATACAACAACCACTGCACAACAGAGTAAAGATCATAGAAACCATTGCAATCTTTGCAACATTGATGGCCACACCGAGGAAAAATGTTGGAAACTACATCCAGAGATGAACCCAAAGAACTGCAAGAAGGAAGGAAAGAAAACAAACCTTCTAGCCAAAGGTTCAAGCAATCAAGTTGAAATTAGGTCATATGTGGATGGAAATATTGTATGCACACATGTGTAGAAGGAGGTGAATCTAAGTAGCCTTCATCAACAGGAAGAGAAGGAGATGGCCAAGCTCTTCCACATCAAGATTCAGGTCACGAAGACCAATATAGATGCTTTGTTCAACTTTGGTTCATAGGATAATATCATAGCAACGGATTTGGTAAAAAATATTGGATTGGAGGTTCGCAATCAGCATATCCCCTATCCATTGGGTTGGGTAAATAAGGATGCAAATATAAAGGTAACAAAATAGTGTAAGATTAAATTTGTTATAAGTGTTGATTTTATTGATGAAGTGGAATTGGATTTAGTACCCATTGATGTATGTGGAGTAGTTTTTGGAAGCCTTTACATGTATATGAGGGATGCAATATTCATGCGAAGATCCAACCAATACCGACTGATCAAGGATGGGAAGTCCTACATCATCAATGCGCATAAAGGAAAATCAAATATCTCACTTGTAAGTGTCAATCAAGCCAAGAAGTTGATTAGTTCCAGTAAGAAATATGTTTTACTTTTCTTAAGAGAAAGTTAGTCTGATGATGAGTCAATGAGAGTGAAGGCATCCCTGAATGGGTGTACTAAAGAGAAGAAACAACAGTTGGAGGAGTTTCTACAAAAATACAGAGGAGTGTTCCAGGAGCCTAAAGCGATACCACCCAAGAGAGAAGTGGAGCATGAAATATAGTTGTTTCCAGACTCCCCATTGTTGAATATTGGGCTATATAGACAATATGTTCCGGAATAAAATGAAGTGAAGAAGAAATTGCAACATTTGTTGGAGCAGGGTGTAATTCGAACAAGTACCTCACCTTGTGGGCCACCCATCATAATTGTGACCAAGAAGGACATGACTTGGAGAATGTGTATCGATTATAGAGAATTGACCAATATTACACTAAAGAATTGTTACCCCTTGCCAACGATCGATGATCTATTTGACCAGTTTCAACATGCCAAGTACCTCACTAAGATAGATTTGAAATCAGGATATCACCAGTTACAAGTCAAATAAGAAGATAATTGGAAGACTACCTTCAAGACAAGGAAAGGTTTGTATGAGTGGTTGGTTATGCCATTCGTTTTATGCAATGCACCGACTACAATTATGAGACTAATGAATGATGTTTTATGCCCTTATCTAGATTAATTTGTTATTTTATTTGGATGATATATTGGTTTATAGTGCTACCTGGGAGGAGCATATGACACATCTTATGTAGGTGTTAGAGACTCTGAAAAAAAAAATAGTTGCTAGAAAATCTCAATAAATGCGAGTTCTCTCAGTAGTGTTTGGTGTATTTGGGGTATGTGAGCCAATTCCTGCAAATGACACTGAAGTTAGGAGTTTCTTGGGAGAGACACACTACTTGTAGAAGTTCATAGATTCATTTTTAGTAGTAGTTGCACCACTCCATGCCATAATAGCCAGTGTCAATATTTTCCAGTGAGGAAAGAATCAACATAAGTCCTTTGATGAGCTGAAAAGAAAGATCGATCAAGAACCAGTGATCACACTACCAAACTTGAAAAATCCTTTCAAAGTGGAGACAGATGCAAGTGGGTATTCCATGGGAGCAGTAATGATGTAGGGAGGAAGTCTCGTCTTCTATCATTATGAATTATTTCATGGGGTGGTTCTCAAATACCCTACCTGCAACAAGGAGCTCTATGACTTGGTACAAGATGTAAAAAAGTGGAAACACTATCTAATGGGAAAGGATACCATCATCCACACAAGTCACCGACCACTATAGTATTTGCAGGCCTAGAGTAAGCTACAACAAACTAGACATTACAAGTGGATGGGGTTTTTATAACAATTTCATTTGCTCATAAAGTATAAAAAGGGTAGCACAAATAAGTTGGTAGACATGCTTTTAGGGCCACTCACATCTAATATTACAGCTTTGGGAACTCTAATGCACATGGAGCCTTTTACCCATGATGCATGCAAAGAGGCATACACAGAAGATGGGGAATTCAAGGAGGTGTTTCAAAAAATACAAGGACAAATGCATATAGAAGAAGGTGATGGAAAGGTTTACTATCATTTCCATAATGGTCTACTATACAACCTCGACAAGCTATGTGTTCTTAAAGGTGAAATAATACAACTTATCAAAGAGGCTCACACCTACAAGGTTGTAGGACATTTTGGTGTTGGGAATATGATTTCCAACTTACAGAGATATGTGTGTTGGTCCATAATGCAAGAATATGTAGCATGATATATTAGAGGATGTATACTTTGTTGTACCAACAAACCCAACAACAGAAAGCAAGGTCTATACCATCCCTTACATGTACCCACTTGACCTTGGGAAATCATTTCCATAGATTTTTTTAGAGGTTTACCAACAACCAGGAAGGGACATGAATATCTATTTGTGGTATTTTACATGTTCAAAAAAATGTGCATTATCATGCCTTGTAAAAAGACCATCACTAGACAAGAAGCAACAAAAAAATTATTTGAACAGTTTTGGGTGCACTTTGGGATACCAAGAAGAATAATATCAAATAGGGATGATAGATTTCTCAGTTCAATTTGGACTGTGTTGTGGAGAATATGGACACTAAGTTGAAGAGTTCTACAACATTCCATCCACAGGCAGATGGGTAGACAGAAGTAGTCAATAGTACTTTGGTGCAGATTTTGAGGGGTTACAATCAGAAGCATCCAAAGACCTGGGATGAAAATTTGATCTATATACAACACTCTTATAACAAAGCAGTCCACACTTCTACTGGTAAGTCCCCTTTTGAAACTTTCTTTGGACATTTTCCACCTTCAACCTTAGATGTTGTATATGGAAAACAAGGAGGAGTGAGGGAGGACCTCATGGGAGATGCACTAAATGGAAGAGAATTTTGTTGAGAATATCAGGCAGATCCATTTGCAAGTATAGGAGACATTGAAGAAGTCACATGAAAAGTACAAGGCTAGGCATGACCAACACAGAACAGATAAAACATTTAAAGTGGGAGATAGAGTATGCTTATAGTTGAATAAGGAAATACTACAGGCTCATGGTAATAAGATAAAGGATCTGCGGTATGGTCCTTTTGAGGTATTAGAAAATGTGGGAAATAATTCCTACAGACTTAGTCTACCCCCATACATGCGCATTTACTTAGTAGTGAATGCTGATAATCTCAAAATCTATGATCCCTAAACACATAGCCACAAACCAATACAACATGGATCTATGTCACAGTATATATCACAAATTCATAATTTCCATCGCAGCCTGGGGAAGGAAGATAAAAAAAATCAAAATTTACTAGATATTCCCCCCAAGGTCTTCAATTCCAATCCAAAATAATACGAATATATCCTTTTGAATAGATGTATTGGTGTCGAAAATGGTAGAAACCACTTGATTACTGGTCAATGATGTATACCGTTAACTAGTGCGAGGAAAATCACCAATGATAAAAATGACTCTATTAGTTACTACTCTTCATATCTACTTCTTGGATGACCTATGTTCAAATATAATAGATTTCCAACAAAACCCTCTAAAACTATCGACCCTCCTGGTAAACCAGAAGGAAACACAACACACAGAATGTATTGTGTTGTCTCACTCGAGATAATTATATGGGTGACTGCAAAGCTCAAGTGCTTGTATTCTAGGAAATAGTGGGGATCTGGGATTGTAAATGATCCTCTAAGGCCTTGATCTAGTTGTTCCTCTTATTATTCTTAAGTTACATTTATATTCTAAATATATGTATGCATTCTAACAGATCTAACATATGATATATCTAACTGAATCATCCATTCATTCATCCATCATCTAACTACTAACAGAAGGTAAATATACCATAAAAACAACACATAACATGGGTTTTACTGTGGTTCACCCCCTCTTGGTCTAAATCCATAAAGATTTGGCTTCTTAGGTTCTTTTATTATGTTGCTTCAAAGTATGGCACCGCGCACACTACAATTCTGATCATACAACCACAAAACAAGTTTCACAGCCTTTATTGTGCTGACTAGATTGTATCAAGCTCCTTGGCTTGTGATATAACCCTCAAGGTATAATCACTTGACTCTCCTATAGCTCAACAAATTACAAAAGTACCTCATATCTTATATCAGTTCCCCTAACCAAACATAGAAAAACTAGGGAACTACTCACCTAGACCTCTTAGGTCCTTATTTATACTAATTTACGACTTATTAGTCATTACAATCTCTTAAAAAAACCCTAACCCTAGCATGGTTAGGTTTTCATGCATGCACACCTTGCATTCTTTCCTCCTTTTCATGCAACTTCTCCTCACACGTGCTGATTTTCCTGTCAGCTATCTTTTTCCATATTAACATTTATTTTCCCAAAATGGACTTTTCCTCAAAATTGTCTTGTGCCCAACAGGCCCCCAATCCTGACATGTGGCTTGTTCTAAGCCACCTAGGTAGTGCACGCTCCCTCTCCAACTTCTTCTAGGTTGTAGAAATTATCTGCAATTTCCCTTCCTCTTGCTTGGACTCCTCTCTTGCAATGGATACACTGACAACCAAGATATTAAGGAACCACGACAGGATAGAAAGACACCACAAGAATGAGTTCCCAAATTTCGTGTAGTACATGGAAATAGGGCTACCAAACCCATTTCCAAGAGGAGGAACATGGTCCTAAATATGTAAAACACATGGGCATGATCCATATCATTGTCTAGTGATGTTGAAGTATCAAAAAATACCCAAAAATTCATACTGTAATTTTTGAAAATCAGTGGGTCACAATGATAAAGATTATATCACAATGGACTTGATGAGGGAGAGAACTTAGGATACATATAGGGTGCAGGAATAAATGATGATAGGGAAAGCCACACCATAGTTCAACCAGATACCACCTCCATATAATAATGTGTAGCAACAATATAACATTGCACAGCCTCAATATAACAATGCACAACCATAGTATAACCCGACATAGTATAATTAGGTGTCTCAATACAATGCACCATGAGGAGATCAAACTGGCTACAGAGGTGGAGGATGAGGTAGAGGAGGATTTGGAAGAGGAAGAAGTCTAGTAGTGTGCCACAATTTCCAACAGCTAGGATATTATGCAAGGGATTTTCCACTTCCACCTGCAACGTGCATGTACTGTCACGCAAAAGACCATGATACAGAGGAATGGCCAACACTTTTGGGGAAGATTCAAGAGAAAAGGAGCTAGAACAATCATAATGTTTAGTGGATCTCTACAAAAGCAAGGGATGATGGAAGAAATATCAACATATTCACACGAGGAGGAACTAAGATAGGACCTGGCACAGTATGAAAAGACCCAGTGCAACACCAATGGGTGAATAAAAATATTGAAACATAGAAGTAGTTTGATGCATAGAAAAAAAAGGAGATATTCAAGGAGGCCAGATAGGATTTTTTCAAACAATATGTTGCGTCTACCTCAAATATGAAACATACTCAGAACATACCAATGTACAAGATGCCTTTATTAATGGATCACTCCACTGAAACACCACCTTTAGTACAAGTAAGTACCATAAAGACTTTTCTGCAATCCTATCTTAAACTACTAAATGATCCATAATTTGTTAAGTTTTGCAAAATATGTTAGAAATATGTAACACAGAGGAAGAGGGGAAGTTAGAAGAGAAAAAATTCAATCCCCTCCATACAAGAAGGACAACCAGGGAATTCAAACTGAATGCTAACATTGGAGATTTCAATATGGGGGATATCATACTAGATTTAGGCTCTGAGTTAAATGTGTTACCCAAGAAGACATGGCATTGTATGGGAGATCCCACACTAGTCTATTCACTTGTCTAGTTGAAGCTAGAAAACCAACACAAATTTCTACCAATTGGAAGTCTTAAGGGTGTGACAGTAGATCTGGATGGAGTGCACACTAAAGTAGACTTTGAAGTGATATAGATAGTAGCTGGTACAAAACCTTATCCAACATTGCTTGGCTTGGATCGAGAATTTTATAACTAGACAATAATCAACTTGAAGACAAGGAAAATGACATTCAAATTAGGATAATACAAATTCATTGCACCATTATATCCATTAGAGGGACAAAGGTTTGTAGAGCCCACTTGCTTAGATCTAGAGGAGATAAACCAGTTGTAAAAAACCACTGCATGAGAAGAATATTATGTTAACCCAACTACAGATGGGGTACTCAGCTGGAGGAGCATCACATCATGCTCTTCTCACTCAGATACAAGTTTGGAGAATTGGCAGCAGAAATTACATGATTTCGCCACAAGAAGGTGCACAAGAATAGACCACGCAGCAAGATGGGTGGGTGCCGAGATAAGAGAACCTCCCAGTTTTCATGGCATAAATAAATTAGAAGAATTCCTAGAAATATACGAAGATGAAGTGTTATATAATCATAGGCTCTTGGCCTTGGACATTTCATTCAAGGAAACACCTACAAGATGGTGGGGTGCACACAAAGAAACAATTAAGGACTGGTACCAATGTAAGAGACTACTGTCATTATATTCGTCATAGAGAAGGGGAGAAATGAGATGCAAAGATATTATGGATAGGGACACCAACAAAACATTTGGATAAATGTTGAAAACTATGGAGGATGAGACCACCATAGGAAAGGCCTCATCACGTCATCCACACATTAGAAGGAATTCCAGAAAAATAGTATGTAGACTAGGAATTGCGCAAAGGAACTACAAAAATGGACAATATTACAACAAAATTTTATAGTAACCTTCTCATTTGAACATGAAAACCCCAACATGGATTCAACACTAAAGAAGATAAGAGGTGTGATATTTATTGATGAACTAGAGGTTGAACTCATGACAGAGTATCAACAACACAACAACCAAACAGTCAAATAACTATTTTCTTGCTATCATATGGAAGAAGAAGAACCATATGAAGATGACCTGCATGACATTCATATTACAGAAATTGAAGGAGAAAGAGAGGTGGAAGGTCCATGTTTGGAATCAGAAGTATTTTTTGCACCTATGAAAGTAAAGAAATTCAACATTGGGACAAATGAGAATCCTAAAATGGCAAGTATTGGAGACTATTGGGATGAACAAATAGTAAAAAGAATAACAGAATTATTGCACGAGTACATTGACCTATTCCCAACGATCTTTACAGAGATAAAATGCATAGCAGGAGAGTTAGGATAAATGAAGATACCTCTAAAACCTAAGGCTAGATCTGTCAGATAGAGACCTTATAGACTAAATCCAATATATAAGTAGAATTTGACAGAATGTTGGAAGTTGGTATCATAGAACCAATAGAGGAATCTGAATGGATAAGTTATATGGTAGTGCAAGAAAAGAAACAAGGGGGGATAAGGATTTGTGTAGATCTGAGGAAATTGAATGATGCTTGCATACATGACCCTTTCCCTACACCTTTTACAAATGAAGTTCTAGAGAATGTGGGAGGCTAGGAAGCATATTCCATTACAGATGGATTCTCAGGTCACCATCAGATCAATATAGCCCCAAAAGAAACATACAAGACTACTTTTTCTATAGAATGGGGATCCTACCAGTACATAGTCATGTCATTTGGTATTGGTGCAAGACCTCCTGCCCTCAGGCTGAGATCCACGAAGGATCTTTTCTAAAACACAACAAGGGTTAACTGAACTCCTTGTTTAAACCAATAAAGGACTTTGGGTCTTGCGAGTTGGAAACTTCCAATACAATGCCACAGTCCTTGGAAATAGCCAAAATGTGAAACTGTGAATGAGCTTAAGGAGTAAGCCCCTTCTTCAAACCCTTTTTCAATATGACCACAACCAAGCCTTAATGCAAGCACCTTTTTCAACTCACAACTTTGTGAGTTGGAGCACCAACCTCTCATGCTCTTCCCTTGAGAATCCCCGAAACGTGATCCATCAACGAAAGTTGACTCCACCTAAAGCGACGGGTGTACACCACCTATCACTTCTGCTATCTCTACTTATGGGGTGAGTTCTTGCCACCTGTCCACACGGACTTTCCGGCTTTCCCAACTCGAGCGAACAACCAACAACCATTCCTCTTCCTCTATGGATCCCCAACTTCGAAGTCGTACCCTCGAGAAGATCTATGGCTGTGTGCCTCCCTCGATCCAATGGTTCTGGATGTATTGGGATTTCACAACCTGGGAGTTCGCAAATCTCGAGTCCAACCTTGAACTACTCCACTTCCTAATCCCCGACATGGAGAATTCACATACAAGATCAATGGTCCTCGTTGATCCAGATCTAATGGTCACTAATCCTCCTGAGATTATGGGTGTTGAAAGACTATTAGTCTTAATCCCTCTGCTGATCTATCAGATCCAATGGCCTATGAAACTTTGGCACTTCCTCCTGAAGCGATTCCACCGTTCGATTCAACTTCTCAAGGACTTCTAGCCAAATGAATTGGCATCCTCCCTCCTGAACTTGACTTCTATGGGATGATTTCGACCTTCGTATTTATTCAAACACTTCATAGGTTCTATCCCTTATGATCTTTCGCTTACGAAATCTAGGCTTCCAAAAGGGTCCCTGCACGCACTCCTTTCGGTAAATTTTCAAATAACCTCAGGTTATTTGGGTCTTCGGCTCTATGCACTCTTTGCAATAGAGGATTCTTCAGCTCCCCAGTGATTTTGAAGTTTTTTGTTCCCTTCTCCCAGCCTGTGCACACTTTACATGGATTTGTGCTTTACTAGCACTCTTACCTGTAAAGATACAATTTGAATCTCCTGTGAGAGTTTTGAGATCAAACTCAGAGCCTGGTCGACGCACTCCTTGTGGAACCTCCATTGCACTCTTTGCAGGAGTTCTCAAAAAGAGAAATAAATGAAACTCATTCTCCCATTATCCAGAATTCAAACATTCAACATAGAATTCTAGATCATACACACACACATAGCATTGAAGAAAAATGCATACAGAGAATGCAAACAAGCCTGCAACATACCATTTAATAGGTGGTTCCAACAACCATAAAAAACACACAGATTGGAATCAAAGATCTCTTCTATTAATTCCAGTGTTCCTGTACATGGAAAATAACTACTAAAATGCATAAAACTCTCTGTTCTCCTCTGTTCTTCTCTGCAGCTCTACAACTTACGAATTAATAATGTTACAATGATACAAGGGTGAGGGTGTCTATCATCAGTTTTCCCTCATATTCTTCTAAACTGTCTAATCTATCATTTAAATCTACCTACTTGCATTAAACACACATAAATGCCTATTACATCCGGTGGATAGGAACATACGCTCCAAAATCTGTTTGGATCTTCAGATATAAATGCAACTGCACTTTCCTACTATCCATTACATTAATGTTGTAGATTTTTGAATTCACAACGTTTTCACAAAAATGTATCTAATTTCATCTGCGCGTCCAACTGTCTCTTTGGCTAGGTGCGTGCCTTGGCTTCATACGATGCTCCTACATCATACTCCCTCGCTTGAAAATTTTCATGAACTCCTGTTCATGAGTTCCTTCACTGTTTGTCCATACTTTTGAATTGTGGCTTCATCCTCCCAACTAACATCTTCAACTAGATGTCCTTTCCACTTGACCAAGTATTCAAAATACTCTTTTCTCCTGGTCTTTCTGTGAATCCTCTTGTCAATTATGCTTTCCATCTGTGGCTTTTCATCTACAGGCATTTGTTTTGTCCATTGAACCTTTTCTTGTTCATATTCTACTCTTGCTTCTTCAGCTCTGTAAGGGTACAAATTGGCGACATTGAATATCGGTGAGATTCTGACCCCATCGGGTAATTCAATCTTATACGCGTTTTCCCCAAATTTTCTTATGACCTTGCATGGTCCAATTTTCTTCATCTTCGGCTTTTTGTATGTTCCCCTTAGGAACCTTTCCTTCCTCAAATGCACAAGAATCAAATCTCCAACTTCAAATTGAAGTTCTCGCTTGTGTTGATATGCTCTACACTTGTACTCTTGACTTGAACTGTGCAACCTCTCCCTAATTCTACTATGAAGCTCCTTCATTCCTTCTACAAAGTCCTCTGCACTAGCACTCCTGAATTCAGTTTGTTCTGAATCTTTCAATTCAGAGACTCCCCTTGGCTACATTCCATATACAATTTGGAATGGAATCTGCCCTGTGCTTCTATTGAGTGAATCATTGTAAGCAAATTCCACCTGTGGTAGAATGTGATCCCATTGACTGTGGTGTTCAGTCACTAAGCTCCTTAACAAATCTCCCAATCTCCTATTCATGACCTCTGTCTGTCCATCCGTCTGAGGATGATACGTTGAGCTAAAAGACAAGTTTGTCCCCAACTTATTCCATAAGGTCCTCCAGAAATGTCCTACAAACTTGGTGTCTCGATTAGAAACGATACTCCTTGGAAAGCCATGAAGTCTGACGACTTCCTTGAAAACCAGGTTCACAATATGAGTTGCGTCACTGGTTTTCTGGCATGGTATGAAATGTACCATTTTTGAAAATATTTCTACCACTACAAAGATTGAATCACATCCCCTTTGTTTCCTTGGTAGTCCTAATATGACATCTATGCTCACTGCATCCCATGGCCTTTTGGGTATAGGTAATGGATGATATAACCCTATGTTATACCTTTTTCCCTTCGTCTGCTGAAAAATTATGCACTTGTCCACAAATTTCTTCACATTTTTACTCATCCCTGGCCAGTAATATGAGCCATTCAACTTTGAGAATGTTTTGTCATGACCGAAGTGTTCGGCCAATCCTCCACTATGCTTTTCCTTTAGCAAATTCTACCTCATGGAGCATCTCGGAATACATGGATGATTTCCCCTGAACAATAGTCCATCCTAGATCATGTACTCTATCCATTGGCTTCTGTCCCTAAGAATTGGATTCTCAGACACCTCATATGCTTCTTTGAAATCTGGATCATCCCCGTACATTTCTTTGAGGTTATCAAAACCCAAAGTCTTAACTCTAAATTCCTACATAAGCAAACATTTCCTGCTCAAAGCATCAACAACTTTGTTAGCAGTTCTAGAAATATGCTTAATCACAAAAGTAAAATTAGGCATGTATTCAACCCATTTAGCATGTTTTTAGTTCAACTTCTCCTGTCGAGTCACGAATTGCAAAGTGTGATTATCACTGTACAAAATGAACTCTTTTGGAACCAAATAGTGCCTCTATTTCTTCAGCGCTTGTATGACTACGTAGAATTATTTGTCATACGTGGAGTACTTAATCTTTCCTTCATTCATTTTTTCACTAAAATACGCGACCGACCTATTGTCTTGGCTTAAGACTACTCCAATGGCAAATCCACTCACGTCACACCTGACCTGAAATGTCTTGCTGAAATCTGGCAAAACCAGAATTGGTTGCAAAGTGATCTTCTTCTTCAGCAGGTTGAAGCTCTTCTCCACTTCCTCCATCCAGTGAAAAGATTTATGTCTTTTCTTCACCGTATCCATCATTGGTGCTCTAATTCCACTAAAGTTTCAGATGAATTTCCTGTAGAAGCTAGCCAAGCCATGGAAGCTTCGAACTTCAAACACGCTCTTCGGCAATGGCCAATCCTTAATCGCCTTTATCTTTTCTGGATCCATTTTCAATTCATTTGCAGAGATAACAAAACCCAAATAAATGAGTTTTGTACTCATAAATGATGATTTCTTCGTGTTGATCAGTAATTTCTCTTGCTGTAACCTTCTCATCACTGCAGCTAAATGCTTCAAATGATCTACTTCAGTTTTACTAAAGATTAATATATCATCAAGGTATACAATGATGAATTTCCCAATGAAATCCTTCATGACTTTGTTCATCAACCTCATGAAAGTACTGGGCACATTCTTCAAGCCAAATGGCATGACAAGCCATTCATACAACCCTTCATTCATCTTGAACATTGTCTTCTATTCATCACCTTCTCTCATTCTAATCTGATGATATCCGCTTTTCAAATAAATCTTTGAAAAAAACTTTTCTCCACTCAAGAAATCCATCAAGTCATCCATCCTTGGCAATGGGAACCTATACCTGATGGTAATTTTGTTGATTTCCCTTGAGTCTATACACTTTCTCTAGCCACTGTCCTTCCTTGGGATGAGCACTATTGGAACAACGCACGGACACAAGCTCTCCCGAATCAATCCTTTGTCCATTAAGTTCTGGACCTGTCTCTTAACTTCTTTATTCTCCTGTGGTGTCAACCTATAAGCTTCTTTGTTCGACAAACTAGCTCCAGGTATAAGAGCAATATAATGGATTATACTCCTGATAGGTGGCAACGAACAGAGTAGTTCGTCCACTACTATATCCACAAATTCTTCCAACAACTCCTGTATTTATTTCGGTAAATCATCTATCCTAGTGCTATTCAAAACAATTCTAGGATTCCTAACCCAAATGAATTGTGTGTCTTCCTTCTTCTTGACTTCCTTAAGAAGTTCCTTCCCACTCATGAGAAGTACGGTGTTGTTCACCTCTGGTTTCACTTCTTTATCCTTAATTGGTAGAAACATGTGCATCCTACCATTTTTCTCCAGAGTGTACGTGTTCTTTCTCCCATCATGCACCACATTTATGTCATATTGCCATGGTCTACCCAGCCATAGATGAAAAATATCCATGGGAATGACATCACATAATACCTCATCTTTATATCCTCCTATTTTAAATTCAACTAAACATTGTTTAGTGACATTTACCTGATGTCCTTTTTGTAGCCACAAAACTTTGTATGGTCTTGGATGTGCAACAATCTCCAGCTCCAGCTTTTCTACCATTTCTGTAGACACAAGATTATCTTTTCTACTGCTGTCCACTATGACCTTGCATACCCTGTCTTTGGTTTTGCAAGAAGTCCGAAACAGACTGTTCCTTTGGGCTAGGTTCTCTGGCTCCTTTTCTAGTTTCAAGAGAAATTTCCGCATCATCAAATATCTTTTTCCCTTAGTGTCTTCTGCCTCAACATTACATCCTTGAGATTTGGCAATGTGAGTTTCACCACCATATTTCTTCCTATCTGGACACTCATAGGATTTATGTCCAATTTTTCCACAGACAAATCATTTCACTTCACCTCCTCTACCTCTTCCTCTTCCTTTGGCTCGAGGAAAAGTGTTTCTATCAGCATACTGCCTCCCCTGTGAGCTTCCTCCACTCTCAAATTGATTTTGAGGTTTCTTCCCCTTTTCTTTAGGCTTCGGAGTTTTGTCCTGGAAAATTGTCTCGCCTCTACTTTAACTTCTTCCTCGGCCTCTTTGACCTTGCTTTTGGCTCATCTTCTCTTCATCTTTTAGAGCCATCTGATAAGCATCTGTTATGGTTTGGATGGTCATAATGCTCATCTCGTCCTAAATGTCATATCGCAAACCATTCATATACCTGGAAACTTTCTCATCATCACTTTCCCGATGACCCGCTTTGATGTTTATCCTGTATAACTCTTCAGTGTATTCTTTCACTGACATCAGCTTCTGTCTCAAATTCTGCATCCTCCAAAACAAATTTATTTGATAATCCCTGGGTATAAACTTGGCTTTCATTTTTGCAACCATTCTATCCCAGCTCTTGATTTGCTTCTTTCCCTTGCAACGTCTGTCAGCCTGTAGTTCATCCCACCATAGTGTTGCATGCCCTTTAAGTCTGGTAATGACATGTTTAACTTTTTTGTCTTCTTCGACATCCTCATAGTCGAAGTATTTGTCTAGAGATCTAATCCAGTCTAGAAGCTCTTCAATGTCTAGGTTTCCTTCGTACATTGGAATGCCCATTTTTTCCCTAGCACCTATCCTTGCAACAACCCTGAATAGGTGTTCTTCAACAACATCTTCGACTGCAACATCTTCTCCTTTATTTCTAGCTTCATTTTCACTTTAAACTTCACTGATATCCCCAACGTCAACTATTCACCTCTATGTTGTCTCCATAGCATCAAGTTTGGCACGTAATTCACGCATTTCTCTTTCCACTGCTGGATCAGGTATGGGCCTTTCTCTTCTTCTCAGTGACATGGCTATAAAATTCCTCTTTTCTTTATACTGTAGAAAGAAAAGAATTTATTCTGGGCTCTGATACCACAATTGGTGCAGACTGCCTGCCCTCACATTGAGATCCACACAGGATATTTTTTAAACCACGACAAGGGTTAACTTAACTCCTTATTTAAACCCGCAAAGGACTTCGGGTCTCGCGAGTTGGAAACTTCGAATGCAATGCCAAAGTCCTTGGAAATAGCCGAAATGAGAAATTGCGAATGAGCTTAAGGAGTAAGCCCCCTCTTCAGCCCCTTTTCCAATATGACCACATCCAAGCCTTAACGCAAGAACCTTTCGCAACTCATGACTTTGTGAGTTGGAGCACCAACCTCTCATGCTCTTCCCTTGTGAATCCCTAAA
>JASDQU010242841.1:157536-175611 GCA_032191745.1 Picea mariana
CACACAGGTCTAGGCAAAAGGAAGGGAACTTGTGGACAAGTTCCATAGCCTAGCAGAGGATTTCGAGGGAGAGCACACTACCTAGGTGGCTCGAGACGAGCCACATGTCAGTCTTGGGGGCTTGTTGGGTGCAGGACAATGTTGAGGAAAAGTCCATTTTGGGAAACTAAATCTTAAATTGAAAAAATATAGCTGGCAAGAAAAGCAACGTGTGTGAGGAGAACCTGCATGCAAAGGAGGAAAGCATGAAAAGTGTGCATGCAGGAAAACCTAACCACGATAGGGTTAGGGTTTTTGTAAGATATTGTAATGACTGATAAGCCATAAATTATTATAAATAAGGACCTAGGAGGTTTAGGTGGGGGGTTCTCGAGTTTTTCTATGTTTGGTTAGGGGAACTACTATAAGATATGAGATACTTTTGTAATTTTTTGAGTTGTATGATAGTCAAGTGGTTATACCTTGAGCGTTAGATTGTAGGCGAAGGAGCCTGGTGCAATCTAGTTAGCCTCAGAAAGGTTTTGGAACTGTCTTTGTGGTTGTATGATTGGAATTGTAGTGTGCGTGAAACCATACTTTACAACAACATAATAAAAGAGCCTAAGAAGCCAAATATTTTTGAACGTAGCCCAGGAGGGGGTGAACCATGTTAAAACCTGTGTTATGTGTTGTTTTTATGGTATATTTACCTTCTTTTAGTAGTTATATGATGAATGAATGAATGGATGATTCAGTTAGATCCGTCATATGTTAGATCTGTTAGAATGCATGCATAGATTTGGAAGATGAATGAAACTTAATAATAATAAGAGGAACAACCATATAGAGGCCTTAGAGGATGATTTGTATTCCCATATCCCCACTCTTTCCTAGACTGCAAGCACTTGATATTTACAGTCACCCATAGAACTATCTTGGGTGAGACTGCGTACTACATTTTTTGTTTTTTGTTTCCTTCTAGTTTACCATGAGGGACAATAGTTTTAGAGGGTTTTGTTGGAAAATTGTTATATCTGAACCTAAGTTAGCAAATAAGTAGATAGGAAGAGTAGTAACCAACAGACTCCCAAGGTACTCTAAGTACATTCCATCGAATGTGAATAGATGATATGAAGTCAAACACTCGTGGAATCAATCGATCGTAGGTCTATGATGTAAACCAATTGTCGATGGTGAGGAAACTTTTCATTGAGGCATGTAGGATCCAAGGCACTAATTGGTTTCTAAGTCTAATTTTTGGGTAATGTTCTGATGTCAACAAAAATATACTCATCGAAGGAGGGCTATGATATATCCCCCATCATTGACACAAAATGAATAAGGATAGTGATGAATAGTGATGAATCAAATGATGGTGAACTGACGTAGGGGTGAAAATGCAAAGGTTGAATTCTATTGAACACATGGAGGCACAATGAATGACTTGGTAGTATTGACTCAACAAAACATGAATACCAATTATGATGATTTGATGACAACCAATGGATCTCTTCAAAGGATTCAAAAGAATATGACGTCTCACATAATGAGATGAAAACCAAGGGTTCTCTTTTGAAGGAGTTAAAAGAGTATGATGACACATGAGACTCAAACAAGTGCCATGTCCAAGAGAGACATCAAGCTACCGTAAATGAAAGACTTGACCCAATTCTCAAAATTCCCCCCCACCCAGATATGGGAGTACCTATTTTTTTTTAGTGAGCTCGAGGAGGGTAACAAATGCCCGGTTAACTCATCTTCGATGATTCTTGTATTCACATGTTTAACAAACCTAAAGAAGGAAGGGTTCGGTCCCATATGGGTCCTTCCTTGTGTATATTTTACAAGTCCAAGGAAATAAAAATCGATAGTATTTTCATATTTAGAGAGTCTGAAAAGATTTGATAAAGAAGAATCCAAGTGGATTTTTTCTTGAAATTAGTCTCCATGGTTCGAAAAAGTATAAAACGATACCTAGGAGAACTCTTCTAATAATGTTTGACTAGAGTATTCCTTTTTCATAAATAGTCTAATGAGACCAAAAAATCGATAAAATACCACTCAACAGACATGCTTTCTAATTCACTTTAACGAGCGTGAAAGACAACAATCTCCCTCGTCAATATTTTCATGTTAGAGAGTTTGAAAAGAGCTTAAAGGGGACTCCAAAAGGTTATTTTTTCGTATAGATTTTACGAGTCGGAAAAACATATAAAAGTATACTCGGTAACCTATTCTAATATATTAACGAGAATGATAAAGAACAAAGACTAAGCTCAGTAACTTATTCTCATGTATTTACGAGCATGAGAAAGAACAAAGACTGAGCTCGGTAAATTATTCTCATGTATTTACAAGCATGAGAAAGAACAAAGACTAAGCTCATTCTACAAAAGACTACTACATTAAGATGAGAACGACCCTCAAATGAGGATCAATCCTATCATTGTGTCTCTCTAGAGATGTTTTTCTCCCCAACTTGCATGACAAAAGATAAAGGGTTCGCTCCATCATGATGCCCAGAGGCTGGAGACCTGCCCCCGAAGCGTCATTTCCTTTGACGACTTTTCTTCTTTCCTCGTTTAGGTGGCAGGTTACTAATGGGACATTTTAATGAGCTGAAGGAAAATAAGGTTCAAATATGTGATCCAGAGTGAGGCTCTAGGTGAATGGAGGAGGGTCTGTTTAATTGTTTAATGAGCTTGACATAGACAATGAACTATGCTCATCAAAACCAGGTACTAACAAATGATCAGATGCTTTTACAGATGGACACACCTGATTTGAAATCATATTTATAGTGGAAAAATATGAGGAGACAAGATAAGGTAAAGGAAAAAACACCATGAGTGAAGAATCCTTAAGGAGACCTACTCCTACACTCTCAAAACCAGATTTTTCAAGAAAAGGGACATTATCCACAACAACATTGTGGAGATATGGAGTTATGTAGTCAAGTTGGTCAACAATGATAATTTTTCCTTGATGGGGAAATTGTGAGACATGAAACATTGTATATGCAACGAAAATCATTGTATAGAACCAAATACGACCAAGTAAAAAATTGTAATCCAGGGGTGCATCAACTACTCCAATATCTATCGAAACAGTCTTATCCTTCAATGTCACAGTGAAAGACGAAAAAAGTTCATGAGGTTGAAAACCACTTCCATCAAACTCTTTCAAGGTGGTCGAAGATGAGGTAAGATTAGGAAAACCTATGGCTCTCCAACAAGGAAAATACATGACATAGGTAGAGGCTCCTTCATCCAAAACAGTATGATGGATGTTCTTCCCACCAACCAAAATTTGAATTTTGAATGCTAATTGATGGGAGATCATATCCTTAATGTAATCCATATTAAACATGATCAGATCCAAATCCTCTAGATCCATAGCTCCAATAGTGGACAACAGGGTTCTACGCTGACTTGGAAATTTATGTAGAACTTTGAGGGCGGACATAGCACAAGGCACCTGTGCAAAATCTTCAACAATGTTGTATTTTTGGACAGTGCAGGAACTTGGATTAAATGTCACTTTTAAAATTACGCTCTTGAGTGGGTGCAACACTACGTCAGAAATTGGCTTCTCAATATGAAGAGGATTGGAAGATGGAGGAGGAGTGGATGTAGAGGGTTGATCAACATCCTTTCCCTTAGTCTGATCACCTAGAGGAGTCTCATAAGTGTTTTCTCGAGTTGTCACATTAACTGATTTAAACATGTACACCTCAGAGGCACTGATGGAAGCATCTCCATGATGGGGTTGACCTACATCCCCCCCTTGTGGAGGAGAAGAATTTGTACAACTAGATTTTGTTGTTGAATCGATTGGTAGGAACCCTTCAGAAATTTAGCAACTGCCTCACGATGATGACAATATTTTGTGGAGTGGTCTTCCTCATAGATCATACAAGGAAACTTAGGCTTCCTAGTCAGTTGAGTATCAACAGTCTTTGGATTATCCTACTCATTAGAAGTTTTATTGGATTTACCTTTGTTTTTCTTCCTACCTCTTGGTTGTTTAAATGAAGAGGATTGGATGACATTCACCTTATAGGTTTGAGCAAGAGTGGAGGTAGTTTTGGCATTTGAAACAAAAATTAGTTATGGAGTAAGTTTTGTTGGATCATTCAACGGATGAGGAGCATTAGGGATCATGTCATAAAGTGTGTCGTACTGGGAGTAGACCAAGTCCAAATATTGCGCCCAGTTTATAGCCTTATCCTTATTAATAATGTTTTTCCATAGAAACATCATGGGAAATGAGAGGTAAGAGAGACTTTGTAAACCAATCTGCGAGGATTTGGTCCAGAATGGGAGCTTTAATCAACCGTCTCCATCATATCCATTGATGAATATGATTGGATATGTGGGTGGAAGAGGATTTTTGGAGTGAGGTCAAAAGCTCACTATTGGTCTCATACCATATAGGAAACTGAAAACGCATTAGAGAAACCATGGAAAGAGAATTAAATTCAAAAAAGGAGCTACGAGGAAGCTCAATATACCATTTTGTTGCGACACCTATAAGTGTTCTCTGAAAAATCCTAAGACAGATGGAATCATCCATCAAAGGGTTGGAATAACAACATAAATGGAAATTCATAACATGATTGTTAGGATATTCCCCAGGTTTTCCATCATATTTCAGGATGTCAGATGGTAATTTGGTAGGGATGGCAGGATAGAACGAAGCATGCTAGATGGAATTATTGGTTAAACGTGACAGATTTGGAATATCTAGCGTAGCCAAGAATGGAAGTTGTCGGTTAGCATGTGGATACTAGTGGTAATCATATGGCATGGGAACACGAGTAGGACTGTATCTAGGTTTCGATGAGATGACAAAGCTATATGGTCCTCCCATATATGGTGGTTTACCGGGTTGTCTACTCATGAAAGGGGGTTGTCCTAATTTTCCACCCATATAAGGCGGTTGTCCTAGTTGTACATTCATATACTGTGACTGAACGGATGAAACTCCTATGTGTTGCGATTGACCTGATTCCCTCCCTATGTATTGAGGTTGAAGGGATTGTTTCATTGAAATGATGGGATTATGAATTTAAAGGGAAAATTTCCTTGTGGAAGAATGCTCCCTAGGTTGGTTGATCCCACAAAGGGTTAGCAGTTCCTAGAAATCAATGTACAAGATACATGCCAGTGGTAGTAGGAATAGAAGGACTAGTAAGAGAAGAGTTCCCCCGGGCAGTTTGATGTTGCAACCATGAAGGTTTACTCCTAGTAAAATGTTTCCCTGCAACTGAAGGTTTCCCCCCAGCTGAAGGTTGTCCTTCCATTGAATATTGACCACCAATGTAGGGTGTACTAATCTGCGATGGTTGAGATGGAGGCTGAGAAGTTTGTGTAACCATGGTTGTATGAACAAATTGAATGTTGGCCATCTGACCGAAAAAAACAACCAAGTAAAGAACTTGGTTTGTGCATGTGTGGAAATAGTGAAGCAAGAATATTACCCGACTCATGTGCAAAGGACGATGTACGTGTAAGTGGTTGGGTCAGGGTTATCTGGGTCACTGATGTTTTCGGTAAAGAGGAAGCACCATCATTATCAACTATAGGAGTTGTGGAAAAATACGAATTCCCAAGCCCTTCAGTAAAACCAAAATATGACGGGTTCATGTCAGGATATTGTGTAGTGGTTGAACCAAATGGTGAATAGTAAGAAGAATAAATATCAAAAAATCTCATGGATGGTGGATCAATGATTGGTGGGAAACATAGATTAGTAAAATGAGGATTCATGTAAGATGCAATGCTTTCTACGAAGGTTGTGATCAATACTTCTATGTGATGGCCACTCCCAGAAGCTATGCTTCCATTCTCAAAAGTTTATCTTTGTTCATTCCTTTGTAGGAAAAATTGGTTTGCGGTTCCTGACCATGAGGTTACATACCTTGTATACTGTAAAATCTTCGATCCTAAGGCAAACTATGAAATTCAAAGAAACACACCCCTAATAAAACTAAAAAAAATCAACCAAGAAACAATGGGTTCAAGGATATTCTGAAGATGGGATGTCAAGATGTCAGCAAACAAATGAGAAGCAGTTACCCTGACCTCCACATAACAACCCTTATCGATGCAAGTAACCCTCACTTTCACGAGATAACCCTGCAAGGGTACTGAGAGTGTGATATGACATATGCCCCATGTACCATGTGAATCCCCCCACAATCACCTCTATAGATACCTAGGAAAGGAAACTAAGGTTACCAACTCTCAGTCAGCCTCCGAGAAGGTACAGTTGATAGTCAATACCGAACATACGGGAAGGATATCAAAGTCCAAAGATCTTCAAGAGAACTGAAGACAAGTGGACCGATAAGACTCTTGAGGACCTCGAAGGGATTCAAGACTCATGAAGCACTGAGACCAAATGAAACCAATGGTTTCTCAATAAACCCCCCCAATATACACGCATTCTACTACGATTGGTTAATATTTGGAGGGGTGGTATCCATTGCTCTTCCACATGCGACCTCGTGTTTATCTCCTGTGTGATATTGGGTTCTTGGCTATGCTTATACAAAGGTTGGATTTGTACACTCTCTAGTGTTATACAGTCTGTTTAGTATTCTTGGACAATTTACTCACTTTGCCTAGTCCAAATACCCTAATCCTATGTTACTGTTGGTGTGCTAAAACCAAAAATTGTTCTAGTTGATTTCATTAACATGTGATTGATTTTAATGGATTTTTACTCAAAGAGTTCACGAAGATGAAAATGATGATGTGTGAGAGACTTGACTCCAATAGAATGCAAAATAATGATATGTAGTTAGTTCTTTTCGATGAATTTTATATACGGGAAGGAGAAGAGTTATATTCTTCTTATCAAAAGAAATAACTCAAAATGGTGCAAATTTCAATTTCATGGATCTAAATGATGCCACACTACCAAACAAACATCTCCAAAAACCAAAATGCACATGAAAAAGTATCTATTTTTCCAAACATATATCAAAACCAATTTCTAAATAATGTAAAAAACAAACATCCTCCTAACTAACTATTCTATTTTCTTGTGGGAGGGTTGAGAGAGAAGGAGAAAAGGTATGTGCACCTAATTTATGACATTTGTCCTCACCTCTACAATGGTTGAGCTCCAATCCAAACAACTCCCTCACAAATTCAAACCTACAAGAATAGATAAACCTTCTCCTACTACTATCTATGATTAGGTAAAAGAAAACCTACCTATTCACAACTTACAAAAAGTAATAAAATACACAAGAAATGAAAAAGAAAGTATAAGAGAAATAGGCCAAGTTCTTATATTCGATGAAAATCAAGAAGTTTACAACCTGATGATGTTGCAATCCTCCGATCTTGTTTCTTCAGCCCTTGAGCATGAATCCAACTAAACTTCACATAAACAAAGGTTTGGCACTTCTTAACAAGATCATATGTTTGGTATGTTTTCCTTCCATCCCCATCTCACTCTGAAATGGCCTGGTTATATAGATGCATAAAGGATTAACTACTAGGGTAAATAAAGAACCAATCGCAGATGCAAAAACCAGGTAAATAAGTCTCTGGAGTGATGAACCAAACCCAAGTGCAAAACCACTCGAGGTGCTTCTTTGAGAAAGAGAATAAAGCTTGAGTTCTTGGATGCTCATGAGGGTGGCAGTGTTTAATGACTGACCAATGACTTCTATTTTGTATCTAGGCCACCATATGAAAGTTTTATATATTAGGGAACTTGTTACCATTTTGTATATTGGGAACAATGTGCCATTTTGTAAAAAAATGTACAGTTTAGACGATGTTGAACACACACACACACACACACACATTTCATGGTGCATTTTTTTATGAATCTCATTATTTCTTCATTTCATGTTGATGAATGTATGAATTTCAAAGTGTTTCAGTTTCCACTCTTTTCTATTATATATGAACTTGCAAAAAATAAATTTAATCTAAATGGATTTAAACAAATCTATTCTCAAAAGATAACTCTCAGAAACAATAAATAGAAACAACTTTACATCTTTTCTCTTCTAAGAACTAATTCCACATAAAAATACCGCTACAAGGATATTCCTAGGAAACATATTTTCACACTATTTTATAAAGAGAGAAACCTACATGAACATCATGAACATGAACATGAACAAAATAATCCATGAGTTGAAATCAATGCACACTTTGGGATTATGGATGGTTTTGGGATAATGAAGACATGATGAGAAGATGAAATGTCAAACTGAAATTCTCCTATAACCTTGAATTTAAGCTCTATTAGTATCATAAGTTGAATATTGTTTTTCAATAGTTGGAAGGAGAAACTCATACATCTAAAGATAGAGGGATCACTTAACGCATCAATGTAAATTTTGATGAGTTTGTAGATTCAATAACTTACATTTAAATAATAGAAACTACAATTACCTTTACAATATTCAATAAATCCACTTATTATAGGAGATGTTTGTTGTAGATTATACAAATATATTTTAGGTTCTAGCAACTATTTCACAAAAATTGGATAGATTTATGAAATTTTGATGTAATGAAATGATTTTTTTCTCAATTTCGTTGAGTATTCAAATAGATTTGGAGTGTATTATTGCATTAATCATTGTAATAATTTAATTAATTTGATTAATTACTTTCTTAAGTGTTAAGGAAGTCTATGTAAATAAAAATAGTTCATTTTTTCTAAAGTGATTATAAATACTTGTGTTACTCGTTAACAAATATCTTATTGTGGAAAATATTGCTAAGTGCCAAATCCATACACAATTAATGGTTCTCAAGGACCTAAATTTGATGAAAGACTGAAGGTCCATCTTATTTAAGACTCGACGAACCAATAATAAGAATAATGTAGAATAACATAATCAAAATAGAAATAAGAGGGTTGAAACCTCACATTCCTCTATCCAAAATGAAGCATGGTTCATTATAAAAACTATATAAAATCCTTAGAAATTTGAATATTTTAACAAAAATATCGCCAAACATTTATAGTTGACATATAAAGGACCAGTAAGATTCGCCAAGGTTTCTATATTTCAAAATAAATTTCCATCCTTAAAATTATCCTTGCATACTACAAGGGTTTCTTAATACAAAATCAACACATAAAATATAAGTGCATAATAAAGCCTCACATCAAATGAAAACATACCTCAAATTCTCTATTAAACTTTCCAAAATGTTGTACAATGTATCCCAAGAGGAGAGTTCCTAAATACACAAATTATCCACCCTTTACAATGGAGAAAGAGAGATCTTCTTTATAGAGTGAGTCTCTTCTCTTATACAATAAAAAATTATTATTTTCTAACTAATTCCATGTAAAACAAAATAAATATTATAATATTGGATTATTTATATCTCTCCACAATCTATGGTTGACCATGTTACAACATGTGGACATTAGCCTCTCCAAAGAAATTCTCCCTCATCCAAAAATAGTAGTACTATGTACCAAATAATTCTCATGAAGGGGACACACCACAAAAAATAGGCATCAATCCAATTCAAATGCCAAGTGTCCAAATGGAATGTTCCCTCCAAGAATGTGCATGCATGCAACCACTCCACATGTGTGAATTCCAAGGTAGCCAAATACATGGATGAATGTGCAAAATGCCAAGTTTCTATGGGGAAATTCCCCCTAAACTGAGTCTATGGAATAGGTAGAGCGATAACTCCCTTAAAATACTGACTTATCTCTAATCTACCCCAAAACAATTTGGACTAAGTGCTAAGAGAGAGAGAGAAGGTTAAGCAAAGAACCTTGAATATTTACGGTTAAGGTATACCTCTTCCACTGGTTGTTGCCTCTTAGATCACAAATCTCCTCCCAAAGCTGACCTACAAGGGGTTAAGAATACAACACAATGAAAAATACAATCTCTAGTAATCACTTAAAATCCTAAATATTGATGTAAATGATCAAATAGACAAGAACATGTACACATAAAGTTTTGGGACAAAGATAATATCTTTTATTCATATACAATATGAAAGGTTACAACCTTTTCTTACGGACACTGCTCTACAAATCAAGTCTTGGATCCTCTGTCGTGGATCCAAGTGCAACAATCCCACATAGAATTCTCACAACCAACATGCCATCAAGGGAAGAGGGAAGGGTTGTATAGGGAGAATGTATGGAGGGGAAAATTGAGAATAAAACTCAAAGCAAGATGAAAAACTTGGGAAATGAGAGGGAAAGTATTTTGGTAGAGTTTTCTTATTCTCTTGTTCATATATCTAAATGAGTCCCCTAGACCTCTTTTTATATGAGAAAAATATGGTTATTCAGTTTGGGGATGGGCTACAAGGGGGTAAAATGTTTAGGAAACCCTCCATAGTCCGTAAACTTCGTCGTAATTCATGTTATGTTATATTTTTTGCAACTTTTGGAGGTAAACGTGAGCTACTTAGCATGAAACAATTGTATGTACATGGGACAACTAGCATGCAACACATGTGTGTATGCAGGCTAATAGTGAAGCAGGGCATGTACATTATCCAAAAAGTGTTTTTTTAGAAGGAAAACTCAGCAATATGATTGGTAAAGGATGCAAATTGATGGGCCAGTGTCTTGGATGCATAGATGTGGCATTTATAGACTATAACATATGCCCCCTAATGTGTGAGGTTAGAAGAGAAATTTATGGATGAAATACATTATAACATATTTACACAATGGGAAGGCACATAGTTGAGTGAGCCCAAGACGAGTGTTCACGAGCGTGTCATCTACAAAATAATCATAATGTCTTCGAGGTGGGCATACCCATGCACAGGATAAACTAAGCATGGTTTCCAATTAAGTACACTATAGATTCATGCCATATAAAATAATCATGACTATGAGACAAATATGAATTTCTATACACATTATATCTGCGAGCAATACACAACGGATCTACATCTAAAAATCATCTGAAGATATACAAGTACAATGTGATATGCATCTTCAAGAAGCATCAATTCATGTAGTTGGAGATGGTAGCTTCATAACTTGACCAATGAATTCAAGATATTCAAATCTCGGGTAGGAGTATAATAGGAGTGTAGGACTCACTACCCTAAGGTCTTCAACAAAGCTTCATTGAAATACTTGAAAAAATTGAACAAGTAACAAACTTCATTGATTCTTATTATGAAACTTGACTAGATACTTGGGATGGTCGATTCATAAAAGTTGAGAGATCAACTGCAGAATGGCTGACTCGGGTTGGAAAAACTTCCCTTGGACAAAAGAACGACAAAATGTTGAGACTTGGGAAACATATTATTGACATAATTCTGTGATACAAGATGCATCACAAACTCTCCATATGTTTGGAAGAGTAACCAAATGGAGGAGGACTGAAATCTATGTAACAAGAAAAACTTCCTAAGGTCATACTATATCATGATTCTTGCATAACAAATAGAAGGATGTGCTTTGTCTAAGGGAGACTATCTTGTTGTCAATAAAAATATTGTATATCTCCTCCCCTCTTTTTGGAATATTTGATTTTTTTTGTGTTTTTCAAATTTGTAACGAGCTTCAAAAAGAATAAAAGAATGCTACATTACAAAGGAGTAATGAGTGTCACAAACAAGAAAACTAGTTCCAAGCACATGGACCATACCGATGCTCAGTGCAAGGAGACATGTGCAGGATAAGGACACTTGGGAAAATGCCTCCAAGGGTCAAGGTGTTAGATTACAAGGGGACAAAATCTATAAGGATTGCACCTAAGGAATGCTCTAAAGGTTCAGTAATAGAAACATGAAGCTAGCATAAGGACAAAGACACAAGGATGAGACATGTGATGTGATTATAGCATGACACAACAAGACTCCTTCTGTGTAAAGTTTTACAAGCCCAAAGAAGGTAAGATCAACGGTTTTCCATGTTTAGAGAGTATGGAAAATGATAAAAGAAGAATCTAGAGTGATCTTTTTCATAAAGTTAGTATCCAAAGTCTGTAGAGGAATAAAATAATACAAAGGAGAACTCTTTTCGACATTGGGGCCAGAGTCTTCCATTTTTGTACTTAGTCTAGTCAGTCTGGAAAAGGGTTAAACTTATACCGAAATGATGTCTCTTCAAAACCATTTTAACTAGTGTGACGGAGACAATATCACTCAACTCTCTTTTCAATTTTAAGGAGTCTAAAAATATATAAACTATGGAATCGCTGCCTTTTTCATAATTTAGTCCCCTGAGCCCAAAAAAGTATAAAACATAACTTAGGAGAACTCTCTCGACGAGACATGTCTCCCCAGGCGTACCTTTTTCCTAGGTAATCTATTGGCCGGAAAAAGGGTTAAAATTATGTCAAATAGATATTCCTTCTATTCTAATTAATGAGTATGAAAGGAACAAGGTCATTCGGTGATATTTTTATATTTAGAGAGTCTGAAAAGAGCTTAAATATGGACTCCAAGGGGTTTCCTTTTTTGTAGGTAATCTCCAAGGCCCAAAAAAGAGATAAACCAAACCCAGGGAGAAAGGCCCTTTTTCACAAATTTAGTCTCTCAGGCCCGAAAATGGGTTAAACTTACACCTGAGAATACTCTCCTAGCGAACTGTAGCTCCTAGGGCATACCTTTTTTTTATAAAAATAGCCATCCGGACCAAAAAAGGGGTAAATTATCAATGGACAAATGTTCCTTCAAATTTTAATTTGATGAGCATGAAGGGAAATGAGATTGCTCGACAATATTTTCAATTTTAGAGATTCTAAAAAGGACTTAAAGAAGACTCCAGGGGGGATTATTTTCTTAAGTAATTCAAACGAGACCGAAAAGAATAAATAAATTCTCGTTAGATGTCTCTTTCAAAGTTTAAGTGAGCTTGGAATACAACAAACCATGCTTATAGGGAGTCCCTCGGGTATGGTCCAGAAAAAGATGACGAAGAATGAAGCTTCAACACATAGTCATTGGGGGAATAAAAAGGACTCCCAATCCTATGGAAAAACTTACAGCATGGATGCAAAAATGCAACAAAGGATATACCTACAGAATATATGTAGAGGGAGGATTTGCCACCTATCTACGACACTTATAAAGCATCATAGAAATTTCTATGTTGCATTTCAGTGGGATCAATTCTATGGAAAAGAAGAAAAAGTCAACGAAATGCAAGATGCAAAGTGATGAGAACCTAACCTACATGCAAGTGTCGAAAAATACAACTTCACCACAAGATGATATGAGTGTAACCCATCTCATAAAAACACCCAACTAAAAGAAAAATTTCATAAGAACGAACTAAATATCCCTCAAAAAGAAGACCAACCACCCACCAAGACAAGAATAGGGAAAAAGAGGACCAAGTCGGGGAAAAAAGAGCCAAAAAAGTCTATAAATAGAGTTATAGAGCTCATTTTAACCATTGAAAATTGGAAAAAACCAAAACGTCAAAAAACCGTCTCCCTTAAAACGTGAATTCAAGGAGCTATAGTGGATGAAAAGTCTTCAAACCTGAACCAAGTAAGTACACATAACCTCTCTCAGTATTTCCATTCATCCCTTTTTTCTTTTATATTTGTTTAGAGGGTGATCACCCTAAAGAAAAATTTGGGTTTGCATGTACATAGGATATACACACTTAGCACACATATATACACAGGCTGAGAAAAACTTAGCACATGTATATATGCGACTGTCTTAAATACAACCCACATACATCTTTTTAAACTATTCAAAATTTTGAAAAAAGGGACCAGCTTAAAACTTTTTACATGCAATAGGATGTATTTCCATTGGTGAGAGAGAGAACATGAGGATTTATACATCTTGGTCGAAGAGGATCTAGAGGTCATTTCCATGCTAAAGTAGTGTAGGATTTGGAATTTATTTCATTTCCCATTCATGAGGGCACAACCCAGGCTACTAAATCATTTGATAGAGCACTGGAACCTGGACACAGAGGCCTTCATGTTGAAGGGCCAATCATTGACTCCAACTACTGAGGATATATAGTTTTTCACTGGTCTCTCTAGGAGGGGAGAACCAGCTAACTTGAGTACTTTCCCTCTGGGAACAAACAACACAGAGGACCATATTGGCATGTACTGCGAGGCTAGCATTGAAAAGGTAGGATCTTAAGTGCCAATTCATAAGATAACAAGCCTCAACCTACAAATAGTAATGTATATGATTGGGCAGATTATGGGATACACAACACTTCACCAGGCCTCGTGTCCACAGATGCGTTATGCAACTCAATGCTTATAGGCTAAGATATTTGACTAGAGCACCATGATGCTCACATGTATGAAGAAAAAATTGATCGACTGTAGAAGAAGAACAAACAAGAGATTTAGATTTGGGACCCTGTTGTGCGCTTTGTTTTTTGAGAGAGTACCAAGCCTTATCCCATGAGAGAAAGTATGAGGACATATTCCCTCCTTTATATCATTATGCATATGGGTGGATTTGTTTCCTCGATAGGGAACAGAGAGAGTGCAAGAGGTGTTCCATGAAATTGTTTTTGACTAGTGGGATCGTCAAATTCCTACGATCAAAGACTACCCCTACACATGGATCATTTTCCTGAGGGACCTCGATATGCCTATTCCCCCTGGAGAGGAGTGCAAAGAGATAGGTAAAAATCACTATTTATATTTTAAAGTTATTTTATTTTTAGTTTTTAAATATTATTCTTTTTATGGTAAAGTCATAGTACTAACTTAGTAATTTGTTATATACAGACATGGGACTAGTACGACCAACCGACTTCACCAGGAACAAGCGTCATCCTCAAGAGGATGTTCGACTAGTAGTAGCGGAGGGACCACTAACTAGAGAGGCTGAGAGAGTATTGAGATGAGTGGCAAGGAACCTGAAAGCTCTCATTCATCTAGTACTGATGGCAGCTGCATGTGGTAGGAGTACCCAAGACTTGGGTTCAGTTGTTCCAACATCTTGCGAACATCGTATTTCATTACACTAGGGCCAATAAGCCCAGACCATAGTTAGAAATAAAACTTTATATGTGCCCAACAATGTATATCGACTCTATTTGAGGCTTCATGGCCAACATTTTGTACTTATGACATTATTTTTCGACATATTATTATATATATACATTTTTTTCCTTATGGATTAAACAATTTTGTACAAATGTATTTAAATATGTTTTACAGAATAATCCTTTAGTGGACAGGTGAATCTTCCCCCGAATTACAGACCCCTCTACCAAGATAGAAAACTTCAATTGGACACTACCATTCCTATAGACTAATTATGCCCATTGGAAAAGAGAGTAAGAGGGATAGTATGATGTACCTCACTTTCGAAGCTTATCTACATTTCGTCAATCCACAAGCTCCGAACAATACCTGCAATGGATGACAAGAGACGAATAACTATCTCCTACTCTAATGGATTAGACAAAACCAATCTATCTATGAAATATTTAAACAAGGTTAGACAAGTACATGTAGACACATACTAGAAGGAAATAGGCCAAGTGTATTGATGAGAACTTTAAAGAGACACTTACAATCTTCAGATGACATTGCAATAGCCTCCCCAAGTCCTCCTTGTCCAACCCTTTCTTGAAATATCCACAATCAGAATAACAATGCTCTGCTAATAATTTCTCCTCTGTGTTCACCATGAAAATGCCTCCATTTATAAGCTTTGAGAGGCCCAACCAGCTTCGTTATATTTGGGATTAGTTAATGATATGTCTCCATCAATTGTGATATCTCCCTTAGATGCAGCCTAAGGGTTAGATTCTAGCCAAGCCAACTCAATCCATCCATAGCCGTCCTTAGAGAAATAGGGGATTTCTTCCCAGATTTTCTCGACCAATTCGATGCTCCCTTACAATGGGAAACATAGTGCTACATAGCTCCCTAGTAGATAGAAAAAGAGTGCTAGTGCTCCCTGTATATGAGTAGGGGAGCGCTGAACTTCCAAAATTTTCCAAGATGACTAATTCTCATAAGAAAACACTTTGTTCCAATTGTCAAATGATGCAGCTTCTTCTTATAACATGTTTTAGGGGTTGTATCAAGTGTTCTCATGGTTTTGTTCATGATGCGAAACTTATGTGAAAAGAATGCGACACTTACGACACATGAAAAAAAAGTGCGACACTTACAACAATGAGAATGTGACATTATCGAAGTGAGGAATTTTGATGTGTAACAAATTTCCCCCCAAAGTGTGAAGTCAGAAAATGAAAGCTGATGGCCGAAACACTTTGTATATTCTTCGAAGAAAGGGTATGGAGTCGAGGAACCTGGTAGAAGCTGTAGACAACCATCAAATAATGTTAATATGTGTTATATTCTAGAGGCATGCATACCTTGTTGTATTACTAAGAGGGGGTTTGAATCATTAATAAAGCAATTATAATCCTTTTTAAAACAAATAATCCAAGTGTTATATCAATGTAGAATTATCATCCAATAATGAGAAATGAACAAATGAACAATCATACACATACACAGTACACCAATGTTTTACGTGGAAACCCAAAGTAGGAGAAAACCACAAAATGCTTTTTCTTATATGTCTTGAATAATTACATTCATTGGAAGCACCAACTTCCTTTGTTTTCTAGCTGCAACTGGAAGGAGGCTCCAATCCCCTTGTTTCTCAGGATACAACCTGAGGGAAGCTCCAACACCCCAATTCTCTAGCTACAACCAAAAGGAGGCTACAACCCCCTATGTTCTCTGGCTACAACTGAAAGGTGGCTACAACCACCTGTCCTTGCACTGCCCAACTGCCCTGAAGTAGAAGTAGAATGATGGAACCTTTGTCACACTATCATTGTGAGATATACCCTTGTAAACCTATACCAATAAACCCGAACCATGCATCAATGATGCATCAAATTGTACCTCAACCTCTAATCAACCTGTACCATAAACAAGTGCATCAACCATGCACCAACGTGTACCATAAACAAGTGCATCAACCATGCACCAACCTATACCAAAAAACCTGTAATCAACCTATACCATAAACAAGTGCAACTAATCATGTACCAAGTATGTACCAATCATGTGTCAGCTACTCATCAACCATGACTCATCAATATGTACCAACATCATCAACTATACACCTCATGTATGTGCCAACTCATCAACTACTTGTCTCAATCATTTACCCAACATGTACCTTAAACAAAATCCCTCATCAATTTCATCAGCCAAATATGATTTGTAACTATGTAATAGACCTAGTGTATATGATCACATATCTTCAAACCTTTTGTAACTTTAACAACAAGAGACTAGCATTTTCATCAAACTTTTCTTTAGTCTCACATGACTAGTTTTGGATTAGTAAACAACCCTAACTTGAAATAATCATAACTTTGTACCTGTAATGAATAAATATATGAAACTGATACACAATGTTCTTCAATTTGTTTTATGCAATTCCTCTAGGTGTCACTACTTGGAACCTCTCATAAAACAAGTTATAGCAAAAATGGCATACCTTTCTGAATTATGTCTTATTCTAGAGAACAACCTTGTAGAGCGTGCTCCACATGGAATATTTGTTGAATCGATCTGAAAATGTTAAAAAGAATACTAAAGAATTTAATATAACCAAATTTTTCTGTCTTACTAAATGTGAATCTGTTATGAAGAAGTTATGATGTTTTTACCCGAAACACCTGTTTTAGAATAGTTTCAGAACTAACCACAAACCCTATTTTCCACGGAGTGTAACTCCAAAAATACAACGACCCACAAGTTGATTTTTTTACCAAAGATACTTGGATATGTTTCCTCAATTGAAAGAAATGTCATGGTCTGAATCATTCTAGAAAAAAAATTATTGCGAAAATGGTGAGATGACCTGTAAATAACATATCTTAGAAAGCATCATCAAAAGAATTTATCCTTCCTTGAATTCCGACCTTATTTTCTTCACCTTCCCTTAGAAATTCGGCTTAGATATCCTTTGGTTACCTCAAACAACTATAGATATTCAATATGCTCAAGTTTGATATAAAATGAGAGAGCCTTGCCTCTTATTTATACTCTTCAAGTAGCTTCCTTAAAAACATCTTCTAGGTCACTTTGCCCGCTTTCCTTATTTTAGGATTAACCCCCTTCTAATT
>JASDQU010242842.1:11616-37484 GCA_032191745.1 Picea mariana
AAAGTTTGATTTCGCTTTAATGAGCATGCTTATCGGAGTGATTTTGAATTTTTAGATTGGTGAATTTTGAAACTTTTATGAGAGCATGGTCAGAGAAAAAATTATCTTTCAAATCAACATAATTTCAAACTTTTAATATTGTAAAGTCAAACCGCACTCCAATGATCAGAGAAAAGTTCAATTTTTAAACAAAATCTGTGAGAGTCAATTTAAAGTTTTCACTACGATGTGATCAGAGCATATTTTAAATTTTGAGAAATGAAAGTTTAAAGTGTACTTTGATGTATAAATATGATCAATAAAAAATTTAACTTTTCATAAATAAACTTATTCCTCTAATAAAAGTTTAAAATCTCTTGATGAAAACTTCAAAGACTTGGAAAATGGACTGTTTCTTTTTTTTTGGTCTTAGAAACATTTGAAGTTTTTTTTTTCAAATAAGTTAGACAAAAAACTGAAAATTATTATTCATTATTAGGTCTACAAAAATGTCTACTTACTTATTTTTCTCCATTTACACAATTTTGACAAAATGCTTACCAAAATAGATTATCTCCAAAAAGATCATGTATCATTATGCCTAACTATGAACACATACACACTCAAAAAAACATTATGCATGTTGAATGAAATTTGAAGCATAATATTTTAAGTTTCAAATTATAAAAAATGAATATGTATAAATGTGTAGAATTAGAAAATACATAATCTCCAATTGGCATCACTCAATTAGTCAAGAAATGAAGCTTGGGCATGTATTTTAATGAAGCAAGGTAATTTTGACTAGCTTCAGTGAAATGCACACTAGTCCTTCATTACAAATCCAAATTCAATTATTCAACTTGGAGAGTGCATGTTTACTCATTACAAAACTTATTACAATTTTGTAAATTTTAATTTGACACAAAAATTTATGTTCTACGAAAAAACTCCAATTTTGAATATTTGTTTCATAGAGTAAAAGTCAATATTGAGCGCCCCCAAGAAATGTGTTAAGCCTTAGACAAAGCCCCATGTTAAGTATAAAACCCATTATTAATCTATAGATATTGAATTATTACATTTCTAATGCTATCTTTGTATCTAGGCTAGAACCCTTTACTGTACCCTTTCATTATAATTGTACCTTGTTTCCTATATGTTTACCAAGGAGACCTAGTTTTAGGATCATCTCATCTCATCTTGTACATTGAATATATTTTAAACATAGGTTTCCCCCTTGAATTGTATTGTTATTCATTGAATTTTTATTATTAACAAGGCATTGGTTCATAACATTTGGTATCAAAGCATCGATCCTATGGTTTTGCTTCTTCAAACGAGCCATCATGGAATTTTCACTATAACTTTTTTCTGGGATGATTCAAACAACAAAAATTGGAGGTTACTCGGGAGAAATATATGATAACTTCTGATAAAAATTGTTTCGTTATACTTACAGATATATATCCTATGGAAGATAGAGTTTTTGACTCGTCCTGAAATCAATTTTAAACAATTCATCTTGGTATTTGTGCTATAACATTTTTTATAGGAAGTTTTAGATAGAGAAATTCTTATGATACTGAGAAAATATATCAAGGAATAGGTGGTAAAATTTTTAGGATCTGGTTCATTATATTTTCAAATATATCTTCTTAGGAAGTTACGAGTTTGCGACTAGTCTTGAAATTAGTCTCAAATGGGCCATATTTTTATTTTATCTATAAAAACATTTCGGTGAAGTTTCAGACTGAAATTTTCTGAATCCTAAGAAGACATAACAAGTTATCTATGGAAAATGTTTCATAATTTTAATCATTACAATTTGTGAGATATATCTTGTGGAAGATGGGGTTTTTACTAATCCTGAAATTAGTCTTAAACAAGTCATTTTGGTATTTGTGCTATAACATTTTATCAGTGAAGGTTCAGATTGCGAAATTTTCAATAATTTAAGAAGTCATATCAGAGTACTAAAAGATAAAATTTTAGACTTAGAAGGGTTCAAACTTCAGATATATATTAGGACAAAAGTCAACCACCTAGACACACTTCAAATTAAGGGTTTGAAAGGTACACAACTTACAATTGGCATAAATTTTGATTGGAAGATCTATTTTTGATAATTCAAAATTTGTGATAAAGAAGAAAAAAAGAAGAATTATTGTTTTCTCACATGGCTTCAAATGTTCCTCCAAAATTTGTTTCACCAACTAAACCTCCAAAGAGATCAACCACGACTCAATAAGAAAGAGAAGAAAATTTTCATCAGATTGAAAAGGTGGAAAAGAAGATGGATGGAAATAGGAAAGAGATGTAAAAGTAAATGAATGAAAATTGGGATCATATGGAAAATAAGATGTTATAATTGAAAAATTCCATGACCTCCCTCATCTTACATGTTCCATTGAGAGACTCCCTAAAGGAGATATCAAAATGCAAGGAAATCGTGAAAATGTAGAGGAAATAAAGATTGAGTCTCAGAATCATGATTATTCATCACTTCAAGATCCACATCATAGAGGTTTAAATGTGGCACCATGGAAATACTTTGTTCCAAAGATATATTCAAGGAATTTTGATGGTAAAGATCCTATAACATAGATATTCCAGATAGAGCAATTATTTGATCTACACCAAGTGCCAAGCTTACAAAAGGTACCTATTGCATCCTTGTATTTAGAGAATCAATTTGTTTGGTATCAATGGCTTTGTGAAAGAAAAAAGAATTCTATAATCTCATGGTTCATTTTTATGGATGAATTTATATCACATTATGGGGATATTAAGAGAAATACATTATTTAGTCAATTGATAAATCTTCGACAAAAGGTCCAATTACAAATCACATTCAACAATTCCAAAATCTTAGTCTTGGGGTAAAGAACATTCATGAGGATAATTTGTTAGATCTCTTTATGGACACTTTAAAGGAGAACATTAAACATGAGGTGCATCTCTTCAAACCTAAATCCCTAGAGCAATCTTTTAGTATGGAAAGCAAAGTGAAAAACAAAAAAATGGCTAATAGAAGGGTAGCCACTAATAAATATAGAGAGCACCATGTTCCCTCTACTAGCCTCACTCAACCGACAAGGTTGACACCTCAACAAATGGATGAAAAAATAGAAAATGGACTATGTTTCAATGGTGACAACAAGTACAATAAGGGGAATAAATGCAGTGAGAAGAAATTATTCTACATAGATAATGAAGAGGAAGAAGATCAAGAATTGAAACCATGACAAGATCTAGATCTAGAAGAGACTAATCCAATGATATTTTTTCATGCATTGGTCGACTTCAATACTCCAAAAACCCTCAATATACCATGATACATTAGAAAGAAAAAGGTAACAATGTTGATTGATTTCGGTAGCATCTATAACTTCATCAATTAAAAATTAGAAAGGGATCTCAATTGCTTTGCCTTTCCAACACCATAGTGTCAAGTAATGATTGCATATGGAGGCACCATAAATTTTTCTGGGAAGTGGCATAGTATTAAGCTCAATATGGGAGCGTATTTATTAGATAATCCCATGTTTTCCATCCAAATGGGTGATGTTGATGTTGTATTAGGGGTCCAATGGTTACAATAATTGGGAACAATGGCCCTTAATTTTCAAGATCTTTTCATGAGATTTTCCTCAGAAGGTAACAAAATTGAGCTTAGAGGTATATAAGGGAAACCTTGTAAGGTGATAAGCTCCAATAACATGAAAAAATTACTCAAAAAGGGACACCATGGTGTAATTGCACAATTGTGCTCACTAGATGTTAAAACATATATATCCTTTGCTCCAGTGGATCTCCAAATAGTTATCAACAACCATTCCAAGGTATTTAAAGTGTAATACCCCAAGACCGAGCCCCAGTTGAATTGTAAACATGTTTTATAGGTTGGTGATCTAGATGATTATAATCTAGGAGGCTTATGTGATGATTAGGTCGGAGAGCCTATATGCTAAAGGCCAACGAGCCTATTTTCGTATACGTAAACATTCATATCATTAATTTAATACATCACTGCATGTAAACCAACCACGATAAAATAGTATGGGGGACTAAACTCCTCTAGGAAGGGAAAGGGGGGGGACAAGAGCCTAAGAAAGGAGCTAAGCTAGAGGGCTTATCTCTAAGGGAATATTATATTATTATTCCTAAAGACTAAGGAAAGGATAAATATCATATTATCCTAAGTTATTATGTGAAGGGGAATCATCCACAAGTGGAGAGGAACAAAATCCTGGAGGGCCATGTGGCAATTGGGGCGCATGGAGTTATATGTAGGGAAAATTAGTTTATTGGGCACCATGCTCCCCATTCACCCTCATGTTTTTCATGAATTGACCAATCTACCATCATTTTCACTCCAAGGCCTCCATTGGTTGACCTCGACATCATTCACGCACTCCTGGAGACTGCATGCACTGTTGAGCTACCTGTACCCTTCTTGTTATCAATAGTAACCCATATCCCTCGTGGGATGCACAGTGCACCTGTACTTACCTGAGCCAGTGTTGTACATTTCTATTATGAGCAACACCTGTTCCATACCCGTTTTCTGTTGTTGCCTTCACCTAAGCTTGTACCTGGTTGACTAGATCACTTGATTGAAGAAGCGGGTTGCCAGGCCTGTGGGATTGAAGAGGCAGTTTGTCAAGTATGTGAGAAACTCTCTCCAGGTGAGAGAATTGTTGGGAATTGAATTCCTGAAGGAGCCCAAATACAAATACAGTGCTCTGAGACTTCATGTTCGGCCAATTGCTGAAGCTCTGGAAGGGAAGTGAGGCAGTCGAAGGACTGTTGAGTAGAAAAGGGGAACAGTTCATAGGGTGGGACATACATGTGGGGAATGAGAGGTTGTAGGGTGGTAGTTTGAGTTGGATACTGGGACGAAATCCTTCATGTTTTTTGGATTGTCTCAGTCTAGCTAGGAATCTGTTTACCAAGTGGAATTTAGTCCCAGCTCAGGGGTGACCCACTGCTGAGAGTTATGAGAAGTGTGGTCTAAGGCTGCGAGGATCGTGGAAGGTCTGGACATAGTTGATGGTCTTCTATAAAAGATAAGTATCAATTGTATATGAATTACATGTTGTGTATTTATACGTGTGTTTATGTTTATGGGTTTTTCCTTTGTATGTTGCATTATACTTTTACTAGTATTTCTACATGAATCTGTGTATTTGCATAATATGTTTGTATGCTTAATTTATATATGTATATAGAGATGAAATTATTGTTTTTAGTAAAGTGACATGGCTTGGGCCTGGGTGGTCTGGGGATGTTACAATTTATAAAGTTCTGCATGAGTTTTTGTGTGGCATAGTCCAACGAGTCTAAGGTTGGGTGTGCTACAATATGGTATCTGAGATCCAGTTTTCAACACTGAGCTTAGATGGGCCATGTAAGTGGAAATTGAAGAAATTTTTTTACAAAGAGTTGTTGTAGAAATGGACAAAATTCAAGTTTAAGAGCGTCCATGAGCGCCAAGAGGGCGTTGAGAGCACACCGTAACTGTGTTTGAAATATCAGGAGGTGTAGTAGTTAGGGAAACCAGAATGGTCGTAGGATATATTTGGAAAAGGTATGAATCCTTCACAGCCATTAGATATGGGAAAAGGAGTGGGGTGGTTAACCCCCTCAAGTTGTTTGGACTTCGTTGCTTCAGAAATTTTTAAGTATTTGATAGAAAGGAGGAAAAAATTCCCAAAGCTTTGAATTCCCAGAGTGAATCTACATCGTATATTATTTGGGAGAAGGCAGATCGTTGGATCCCCAAGTGGTTCGACAGTTAGACACTCTGGGGAAATATGGTTGTGGTTGCGCGGAATGGAGTTTTCCACGAAGTCTCGAAGTCCGGGACCAATCCAGATCATTCATGTTTGGGGAAACATGTCCACATATTAGGAAGTGTTCATAATTTTGGCGTTCGGTAGTTTGGGGGTGGGGTGGTGATCAACAACGAAAACTTCTGAAGCCTGAAGCCTCGAAGTGCCTGTGTGGAGCACAGTTTGACGAGCTAGCCACTTTGGCGTTTAAAAGAAAATTTGTGTTGTGATAATAAGTCCTCCAAAGCCTGAAGCTCTGAAGAGTCGAAGTAACGAAGCTCCAGAGAAGTGCTCAGATGAGAGTTCTCTAGTTCGACATTTAGATGTTTTAAATTGTTCTAGTGTGAAATCCTTTGAAGCCTAAAGTTTCGAAGTCCCAGAGCGCCGGAGTCCCGAAGCTCTGGGGAGAACCTGTTCGGAAGATTGGTGTTCGAGAGATTTTTAGTTTTACGTTTGGAATTTTTCTGAAGTCCCAGAGCCCCGAAGTTTCGAAGCTCTGGAGAGCACTGTTCGAGAGTTTGGAAGTTCTACATTCGGGTGTTTTGATGTGTTCTGGTTTGAGATCCTTTGAAGTTCTGAAATCTGGAAGTTCTGTAATGTCGGAGTGATGTGACATGCTGATGTCATCGACCGTGACGTGGACCCACTCTAAGCACTCCATCTGTCATCTTGTTTTGTTCTTTTCACAGACCTTTTGTGCGAATTAGAACTTGGCACATGTCACTCGTCGATTGGGCCACATGTCATATCCATATTTTGACACATAGCACCCTAGGTGCGCACTACTAAGAATACCCTGACAGTTTGGAAATTCGACGTTCAAGAGTTTTCAGTTGTAGATTTGTAAAGACCTCTAAAGCGCGAAGCTCCAGAGAGCCTCTCCGAGAGTCGGGAAGTTCGATGTTCGGGAGAAATATGGTGTGATATAGAAAGATCTCTCGAAGCTCTGAAGCAGCGGAGCCCTGAGGATCCAAAGATGTAAAGTGTAGGAGTTCTCCAGTTCTACGTTCAAGGGAAATAAGGTGTTAATTTAGAGGATCTCCCAAAGCCTGAAGTTTCAAGGTATCGGGGCCCCGAAGCTCGAAAGAAACATATGTTTGCAAGTTCTCCAATTCAACATTCCGAGGAAACAAAGTGTTATGAATGCGAAACCTCCAAAGCCCGAAGTTCTGAAGCTCAAGAAAAGTTCCTTTAAGTTATGTGCTTGGTCATAGCCCATGGTCATATGAGATTAGGGGTCGAAGAAAAATGGCTAGTGCTCGAAAATTGATTTTAAGGACAGAAAGGGACTTAGTAAAGGAGCCCATGGGGGGTTTTGATTTGTACAAACCTGCATTGGAAGGAAATCACAGGAGCTTGTGAACCATGAGAGAGGACTCAACATGGGTCCAAGAGATAAATTGACTTCCAAATAATATCACTTGTGTAAGGATTGGCCTCACAAAAAGGAAAAAAAATTCAGATATCCATAACTTTATGCTCAAGACTCAAAATTGAGCAAGGGATCAATCATTGGAAAGATCTTGGAAAGTATAATATAACTTTTCACCCAGAAAATTGAGCTAAACAATCAATTTCTTAGAAAATCAGAAGAAAAAATGCTAATGTATTATTGAACCAGAGTGGTTCATAATTTGATTAAATTGTTGAGTCAATTAGCCTGGCAAGTTCTGTTGCTTGCACATTTTGCAGAGTTAACAACAAGTAGATTAGAACTAGATCAACACAGAGTGCAGAGGGATGGAAGAGACACATGGGGATTACATCCAGGAAGATGAGATCACAGGGATGGATGTCCATAGGGGTATTGAAGGAACAAACTCAAATGGACATGGAGAAGGAAAGGAATAAAACATGAATATGGTAGAGACAATTAAAATTTGCAAAAAGATGTCCAAAGCCACTATTCTTCACATGAAGAAGGAAGAATTGCTATCTATAAGCTCAAGGGAAAGACATCCATGTGGTGGGATCAAATTGTGCAGGTGCAACACGTTAAAGAGAAAAATGTTACTTGACTAAGATATACTATGACAAGAAAAGGAAAGAGTTATTTGAAATAAAACTTGGGAGTATGACCATAGATGAACATGAAAGAAAATTTTTAGAACTGTTGAAGTATGTTTCTTTCATCAAGGATGAGACAATTAAGATTCATAGGTATTTGAGTGGATTTCCATCATTCATCAGTGAAAAAATACAATATGATGATCCCAAAAAAATTGGAGGAGACCATAAGGTAAGCTAAATGCCTATATGATCAACATAAATCAAGGCCAACTTTCCAAAAATATTGGGAAGATAAGAATAAATATAAACTTGAATAGAGGAAGAAGGGAAATAATCTACCATTCTTTAGAAATAGTGCTTAGGGACAACCAACTTCTAGAGAACCCAGAACAATTGAGACGAGGGGGAAAAGGCCAAGGAAACCACCTATTCAATGTTGGGGTTTGTTGGCATCCAATTCACATTTTTCCGCTGTCTTATAAGCTGCCTACACCAGTTTTTGCAAACATTAATTTTTCGTCGCAATTCTCAAATAAACGACACTTTTATTCGTTGTGCCTTTTTCACACTTACCTTCGTTTTAGTTTTCACGACTGTAAGTGTGAAAACTTGGTCTTTCGAAGTCACATTTGTAATGGCATAGTTATAACACATATGCGTTGTAATTTGTATAGTTGAAAGCATCGGTAGTTGTACATTGGTAATGACTATTCTGCATGGCCAGCAAATAGCTCCACCACCTTCGCACGATGTCATTAATGTTGCTCCTATCCCTGTTTCACCTCTGTTAGCTCGGGTAAGCATTTGGGCGTTTTGTTCCTGCATATGATGCATTCAAACCCTGGCTCGTTTATTGTGTGCTCTTCCTTATGGCACCAGTGGTGCGAATTGAGCCGAATGGTAGCCAAGCCTTGCTACTGTTCGACAATTCCCGGAAAGACTTAGAGGAGAGCGGTTGGCTCACCTTTGTAACACATTTTGAGGGTTTTAATCTATGTGTTGCACAACAGTTCGCCCTAACTTTTGATAGCTGTAGAACCAAAGTGGATGACATTCAGATTGAAATCGGTGAAGAATTTATCAGCTCTGCCACCGGGTTAGCAGCCACGGGCCAACGATGGTTCAAAAACCCTAAAGTGGAAGAGGTGCCATGGCCGTTACTGTTCGTCTCACGAAAAGTCACATCGTGTGATAGAGGTATGCCAATTTCCATGCTTAAACCACGGTGGCATGATCTTTTGATGGTGGTTAAACAATTCGTGACCTGTGAGGGTCGATATGGACTGGTTTTTCTCTACCACATTCGTTTGTTAATGAATTTTATGGGTTATCCATTGAATATACCTTTTTACTTCCAGCGTAGCCTTTAAAAAATGGCTAAGAGGTTTAAAAGAGAAAAGGCCGATAGTAGCTTGTTCCACCATGGCCTAATCAGACTCATCGCTGTTCATCACTTAAATCTTCACGGTGATAGTTGGCGAGCTTTTGTCTCTCGGAATGGTTTTGATGATACAGAGCCTGTCCAAGTTGACAAGCCTGTGGTTAATGAAACTAAGGTCGGGCCACCTGTGCCCTTCCATGTCCTACTGCCCTCTCCTAAACCCTCGGTCGACCCTGATATTGACTTACCCGACGTTATAACTGAGAAGGTTGAGGTTATAAAAAATCCTGTGAGCAAAAAGGTCAAAGGAAACACTACTGTTGATGGCAAAGGTAAAAAGAATGCTCGGATTATATCGAGAATGGCTAGGAATAAGCCTAAACCTACTGCTAAGCAGAAGCCCATAGTCCTCAGTGAGGATTCTGACTCTAACATTGAACGATTCCTAGCTAGTAAGTACCCTTACTCCCGAGGTCTATGCTCCGAGCCACCCTATGATTTCATTTCTAATCTACCCCCTTGCCTAAGGAACAATCCTAGCTACCCTGGGATCAAGCTCCCTAACAAAACCCTCAGCGATGCAATCAAACCCTCACCTGTATTTTCGAAGCCCGGACAGTCGTCATGTGACCAATGTGATGTGTGGTTGGAACGATACTATATAGACGTTCCCTTGCTTCAATCGAAAATCAAAGCATTGGAAAACCAAGTTGCAGTATTGACAAGCCAAAGGGACAAGCTTCGAGATGATGATAGGAAGCAAAAAACCACCGGTTCCATCATTTTTAGGAATATTTAATCAACTACAGTTGTTGTCAATTCCAAAATGTCATGATCAAGCTCTCTGCTCGTCATCCAGGTATGAATTTTGGGTATCAATTTCATTTTGTGAATTGCTAGATTAATATAATGATTTGAATTTGGTTTTCAAATAGCTCTGTCTATCGTTTGAAATGACTCTGTTATAGCCCTATTGAAAACGGTTATGTTCTTCATCCTGTACATTGTTTTCATTTTGCTAAAATTAAATAAGGCTATGATTTGGTTAAAAGATTCGGTCGCGCCCAGTTTAGCAATAGTTTGGTTTTCATTTGTTTTGATTCGTTTGACTGTTGATATGAGTTAATGAAATCAATGGTTTTCTTTCGATTGGATTGTGTTTGTATTTGACCTGTATAGGAGATTCTTATGCTTAAACTAGAGCACGATCATGTTTTGATTTGGTATGATTTTGTTATGGTTGGATTATATCGGCTCTGATTTAGTTTATATGCTGTGATTTTGGAACGACTTCCTAAGTTTGTAATTTTCTAAATCAGGAATACAACTCTGATCGACTCAGATTTGGAAAGAACGACTCTGTTCGTATGGAAACAATATACTCATTTAAGCTTGTGCAAAAGATAATCCAATCCCGAATTATGGAACTGTTTTGATTCACAACGACCATGTTAAATTTCAACTGTTCGATTCGCTCTAATCTTGATTGGATTGTTGTGTATCTTCAGTTAGTATGATTGATTTTATGAGTTGGATTCACATTAAAAATAGACTTGATTGCAGCTCTGTTAATGTTAATTTTCAAACGAGTTTGTTAACTCAGATTGACTTATGTTATTTCTGTCAAATCCGTATGAGGAAATTCGGATAATAGTCGTTTTAAAATGAATTCTAGTAACATCTTCGTTGAATATCAGTCGATTTTGTCTGCCCCAATTAGCAATGACAAACGATTTGGCGAATCACACAGACTCTGTTATCAACTTATTGATCCCATTATGATTTCATATGTGACAATTTACGAACCAGTTTTGATTTGATTCGCTAATGACATGGATCGTTGGTTTATGTTAATACAATTATATCAATTTGAGAAAGTGATATTGTTTGGATTCGATCGTGTTTCCTGTCGATGAGGCAGCATAAACGATTGCCTCTGATTTGTTTAACTGTATCAATTTCAATTTGATATGAATCGATTTCACTACTGTCGGTTATCCAATATGATTTTGTACACCCGATTTGGTTATAACGAATTAAAACAGAGCATATCTCGGTTATCATTCGATTTGGATTGTTCAGTTGCATACAAGTGTCGATTCGAATGATGCTTTCAACAATCAAATATTTTTCAATAGTTCTCTTAAAGATTTGAATTGATTTTTAATGAGATTTTGTGTCTGATTTAGACCAGCTACAGAATCACAAGATTTTGTACCTAGTCTATAGAATTAGATTTTTTATCATTTTTATCAACAAAATACCCTCCTAACTTGTCCATTTCTGACTCTTTTCAGGTACATCCGAATTACATTGGGCATGCTGGACAGTCTAGGATATCTTTGTGTGATTTAGTTTTTATTTTAGGTTCCTAGTTTAATCAGACTTGGGATATTTCCCAGATTTTCTGTAAACAGTTTTGATAACTTCCACAGGGATGTTTTACCCTGTGGAAGGTATTTAAATACTTATTATTTTTTGTAATAAGGAGCATCCTCACTTGTGGGAGAACCAGGATATGGATTTTTAATACAAACTGAGACAAGAGTTGATGTCTTGCTACAGCTTTCGCTTTTCAATATATCAATTTTTTGTTTCAAGTTCATGCATGTCAGTTTGCAGTTGATTATAGACTACTTTAGCTATCATAATTTATTGCAGAATGATATGATTTAATTAATATGTTATCCATATCTAATTTCTTTCATTCTTTAAAAAGTACAGCAATCACTTTGTTTCAGTTAATGAATCACAGATTTCTCTTCTTCGTTAATTGAATCATTTCGTATAGATCTTTGCATACAGGCTTATCTAACTGTGAAGATTTATAAATCATAAGATTGTTGTAATTTTATGTTTTGTTTGTCCTGTAATTAAATTTGAAGAGCACTGCAGCTTATCGTTTACGAGAAGCTTGTGGAGAATCCGGTGCGGGTTTACTCCCTCCGATCAGCTAAGACAATCATCACATACAGGACAAACCTGAAGCATTTTTCCAGGTCAGTTTGTTATTTATTTGTTTGGTTAATTTGTTAGTATAATATTAGTAGTTTAGTTAGATATATGTGTAGTTAGAATTAGTATATTAGTTGTTTAGTTTAGTCAGTTTTTGTTTTATTTCTTGTTCATAAAATTATAAAATCAACAAAAAATATCTCTCTCTGTCTTAAGGCAGAATATAAATGAGTTTTTTCAGGTTTCATTCAAATCTATAAATTGTAGATATTGTACATTTTGTGAATAAGTTTTATTTTCGTTAGTAGTTAGATATTTAATTAGTTAGAGTTAGTATAGTATTAGATAGTAGGTTATATATATAATAGTTAGATTAGTTTATTAGTTTGTTTTAATAGTTAGTTTTAGTTAGATTAGTTAATTTAGAGTAGTTTTCTTTTTGTTTTCTTAGGACCTTAGACTGGCTAACGGAGCCGCTAAACCCGTCAGGGTGGTTCATCCCAAACGGCTTGGGTTATTAGACAACCCTGGACCGGTTCCACTCTCCTAGTTGACGGACGATCAATTTCGCCCCGTCAACAAATGGCGCTAGAAGGAGGGCCTGAATTTAATTAATGGCACGAGGTGGTCGCAAGACTCCTCCTCCACCTAATCGCTTACCCATAGTGAATAGAAGCCATTCCAACGATAATATTCCCCTTCAAACAAAACCGACGATCCTCAGATCACAGTTGAGCCAACAACCCCTAATCCTACAGGTGGTGACATACAAGAGATCGTTTGTCAATCTCTTATAAGAACTCATAGTGCCTTGGCCTGTTTGAGGCAACCTAACCGTCCATGGGGCCAAACTTTGGATTTCTCTGATATCAGAGAACAATTAGGAGGCACCAAAATCACTGTGAATCCTTCAGATCCAATCCTAAATCTTGCTGCAGGAGGATCTGGAATACCTCCTTCACCACCTCCATAATATCCTTCCTCTTCTGGAGGAGATTCCTCTGACGAAGGCAGTTCCCCTTCTCAGCCTTCCACACCCACTACACCAATGGAAAATCAGAACAACCCTGCTAGACCTTGGCTTGATCAGGATGTCATAGCTGTACCTGGAGCTCAACATCCTTTACCTAAACACCCGGAGAAATGGCTGCCCAAGTTTGACCCCAACTCAAAACAGATCGCTGAAGATCACATTAAAAAGTTTATGTTAGCCATAAGACTCCGCAATGTCGAACATGAAGACGTTGTCTGTAGGTTGTTCCCCTATACTTTCGAGGACAATGCATCCACATGGTACTTTTCCCAGCAACCCCATACCATCGTGTCTTGGGATAAGTTCGAGTCATGCTTTTTGGAAAAGTTCAGAGACGGTAAGCCTCCAGAAGTCCTAGTCATGGACCTTTCTAGCTTAAGAATGAACCCAAAAGAAAAAGTTAAATACTTTAATCAAATATTACTAACACTTAAAAACCGAATCCCTCCTGATTCCATGCCTGCCGAGAGTCTTATAATAGCATACTTCACTAAAGCTTTGCATCAAAGTATAGCTATTTGGGTTAAACGATCTAAGAAAGCCACGTTGTTAGAAGCCTTCGAAGAGGCCAGCCAGATCGAAAAAGACATACTTAGTCTTAAATACTCTACTAGCAACGAAACAAAGACTAGTTCTTCTTCCAAAAAGAAGATCGAAATCCTCCCCAGACCCACTCAAAGTAAAACACAACCTGAAAGCTCTGATTTAGAAAACTTAACTAAAGTTGTTCAAAAACTGTCAAATCAAGTTATAGACTTAAAAAGGACGACTGAAGAAGATTCCTCGAGCAAAGGACCTTACAAGCCCCCGTTCTGGAAGCCTTTTCCTACCAACCGACCTAATCCAACCACCGAAGGCCTTAATATAGAAAGTCTGCAATGCGCTCTTCAAACGATTCTAGAAGCCCAAGATAACTTGATGCCTCCTGAGATTCCTGAGGAGGTAGTTGAACAAGAGATAGTTCAAGAAGAAGAGTCTTCTCCAAACATTTTTGGACACTTCTCGGATAGCATCTTTCAAGCTAACTTCGAGATAGTTCATCCTTACAATACCAGGAGTAAGACAACAAACAAACCTTCTGCTGAAAACATTACAACTTTGCCTCCAAAGCAGTCTAAATTAGCTGAGACTAAACAGAGTAATGTGAACCCCAATTTAAATTATGATGTAGTTGAATATCTTAAAAAGTTGAGAGCTAACATTTCTGTTTATGAGTTATTGAAATTTCCATTTCTGCTACAAAAAATGTTACAGAATATCTCAGAGAATGGAAAAAATGGTAATTCAAGTAGTAACAAGGTTGTGCAGAACAAAGTTCCTCAGAAGACTTCCACTAAAAACAATCCCGATCCTCAAGATAAGGGAATCCTTCTTGTAAGTAATGTAAATAATGTAAATAATATAGATAAGGTAACCTTAGAAACTGCGAGTAAAAAGCCACAAGCTACCACTCTTAGTACTCACAAAAATGTACCTCTATTTTTGTTAACTTTCGAAATCTTTAACAGAAACGTGCACAATTGTATGGTAGACTCAGGAGCGTCGTCCAATGTGATGCCGTGGTCTGTATGCCAGAAGATTAACGCTGAAGTTGAACCCTCCACCTTAAAAATCATTCAACTTGATCAGACCAATGTTAAAGTTATAGGCGAACTAAAGAATGTGCTTATTAGATTATCGTCTAAGCCCAAGGTTAATCAAGTCATTGATATAATTGTTGTGGATATTCCAGAAGTATATGGTCTGTTTTTAAGCAGGGACTGGTTGGAGCAGCTACACGGCTATTTCACGATAGACTGGTCTCACCTATGGCTTCCAGAAAACAACAAGCCTAACAAGATCAAGGTAAATCGTGAATGCTACCTTAATTTCACAGTCACATATTTAAACGATCCCAAAGAACCATTCACACCTTCTGCTGATTCACCCGAAGTACAAGGAATGGACACCTTCTTTGGAAATTTCATGGCGGAGGCTACACCTATCACCAATCCTAAACAACAGTCCGAGATTGTAGCATACGTGCAGCCGACAGCTTCCACGCAACGATCTCAAGTACCCGATGAAAATCAAATTTGGTCTCTTTATTTTGACGGTTCAAAGTCCAAAGAAGGAGTTGGAGCAGGCTGCGTTATTATCGATCTGGCAGGTAACAAAACATTGATTGCATGTAGGTTGGAATTTGAATGTACTAACAACACTGCATAATATGAGGCTTTACTGCAAGGTCTCAGAAAAGCTTCGGATATGAACATTCAAAATTTAACTGTCTTTGGCGACTCTGAAATAGTGGTTAGACAGGTAAGAGATTCTATCCACTGTCTATTTCTGCATCTCAAAATCTACCAATCTGAGGTATGGAATTTAATGAACAAATTTTATGCCTTCAATATAAATTCTATTCCTAGATTGAATAACTCTGAAGAATATTTATTAGCTAATGTAGCTTCTAAACTCCTTCCTGCAGAAGGCATGTCCCCGGATGCATTCTCCGTTGAGTTGTTGTTTTGATCATCTGTCCCTGACAACATCACGAAATGGAGGGTCTTTGATGACGACCAACAAATTATCAACTTTCTGCACATGGAAGAAACCTTCCAAGGTGCGGTGATAGATGAACGCACACACGACGACAATTTGCACGATTTTATGGTAATACCTGATCCAAAAACTCCTGAAGCTTTATCGGACATGATAAATTCGATACCCAAATCTGTAATTAGATTAGAGAAGTTTTATGATCTTCAAGATAAATTTAAAAAGATGGTCAACTGTAAAACCAATAGTTCCTCATTGTCATATGAAAAAGTAAACTTAGGAACTAAGGACAATCCGCAGTGCATTAATCTAGGATTGGGGTGTTCTCAACAAGAAAAAGTTGCATTTGTTAAATTATTTAAAGAATTTAAAGATGTCTTTGCATGGATGTATGATGACCTTAAAACTTTCGACCCTAACATCATATAGCATGTTATTCCTATGAAGCCCCAAACCTCACCCTTTCAACAAAAACTGAGGAAAATGCACCCTAAACTTGAATCAACCGTTCAAAAAGAATTGAATAAGCTCCTATATGCTAAGATAATTTTTCCTGTTAGGCACACTCAATGGGTTTCTAACCTTGTCCCAGTCCGGAAGAAAAGTGGGGAAATTCGACTTTGCGTCGATTTCTGGAACCTTAATAGAGTGTTTGATAAAGACAACTATCCTGTCCCACCCATGGAACAGATCCTTCAACAGGTATCTGGTTCTGAGAGGCTATCTTTACTAGATGGTTTCTCAGGGTACAACCAAGTCCTGATGTCTCCACCAGACCAACTTAAAACCACCTTCCGTACCCCGTGAGGCACTTATGCTTATCGAAAAATTCCCTTTGGATTGATTAATGCTGGAGCCACTTTCCATAGAGCAATGGACATTGCTTTCTGAGGCTTAATCAATCAGTCTGTCATAGTTTACTTAGATGATGTGACTGTATTTTCTAAAAAAAAAATGATCATCTAGCTCACTTACGAGCCGTTCTACAACGATGTCGTAAATACGACAACTCTTTGAATCCTAAAAAATCCATCTTTGCAGTAGAATAGGGTAAACTCTTAGGATTTATCGTTTCAAGCGAAGGGATGATTATCGACCCCGAAAAGACTCAAGTCATCGCAAAACTTCCCCCTCCTACATCCAAAATATCTATGCATTCTTTCCTAGGCCAAATTAACTTTGTGAGAAGATTTGTCCCCAGCTTCTCTGAAATGATCAGGCCTTTACAGAATTTGATTAAGAAAGACACCCAATATCACTGGGGACCCCTAGAAAATCAAGCTTTTAATGCAATAAAGAAGGTCATAATAGATGCTCCATCTCTCATGAGCCCCGATTTTTCTCAGGATTTTACACTCTATACTTTTTCTTCTGACCGTTCCTATGCCACTGTCCTAACCCAAAAGAATGTTGAGAATAATGAAGTACCCATTACCTTTATGAGCTCTGCTTTCAAAGGCGCTGAACTTAATTACCCAGTGGTATATCAGCAAGCCTATGCTGTTTTCAAGGCATTCAAGAACTTCCAGTCCTATCTTTTGAAGTCAAGGACAAAAGTCATTGTCCCTTACCCAGCCGTGAGGAACTTGTTAGTGCAGAAGGAACTAGGTGAAAAGAGAGCTAACTGGGTCACCTCCTTGCAGGAGTATGACCTAGAAATCACCCCAGCTCAAATAGTGAGAGGCCAAGGGTTATGCAAGTTAGTTTCTGATTCAACAGCAAGACAAAAGAAAGCAATACGTCAAAACTAGGACAACATGATCAAAATCTAATATGTTGCGCACAAAACCCTGTCAGTCCTTGGTATGATGATATAATATTTTGTCTTGAAAATGGGTTAGCCCCCCGTCACTTGGATCCCTCTAAAAGAAGAGCGTTGAGATTAAAGTCTGCCTCCTTTCATCTGGTTAATGGTATCCTGTTTCGTCAAAGTTTTGACGGCGTACTGATGCGCTGTCTTGAAAAAGACGAAGTAGAAAAAGTCTTGCTAGAGTTGCATGTAAGAGAAGTTGGTGGCCATTTTGGTGGTGACACCAATGCCCATAAGGTTTTAAGAGCCAGTTATTACTGGCCCATGCTTTTTAGAGACACCCATGCCTTGTGTCATAAGTGTATTATTTGTCAGAAAGCATCTGGGCGGTTACAAAAACTAGCCTTTCCTTTGCAGCCCATTTTAGTAGACTCTCCTTTTCAGCAGTGGGGCCTTGACATCATAGGTCCGATCAACCCCCCGTCCTCACAACAACACAAGTTTATTGTGGCAACCACATATTACTTTACCCGATGGTCTGAAGTTGCTACGTTAAGAACTATCAACACCAGTCAGGTAATTGCCTTTCTAAATTCAAATATTATCACTCATTTCGGTATCCCTGACTGTTTAGTATTCGATAATGCTTCTTACTTTTCTTCTCTTGAGATGAGAGAGTTCACTTTGGAAAAAGGAATTAAATTGAAGTATTCTGCTAGTTATTACCCTCAGGGCAATGGACTGGCAGAATCGACAAACAAGAACTTGATTAAAATTATCAAGAGAACGGTGGTTGAGAATCACAAAAATTGGCACAATGCACTATTAAACGCATTGTGGGATGATAGGGTAACACCAAAAGCTGTTGTAGTAACTCCCCCTTTTTTCTCGTTTATGGCAGAGAAGCAATTCTTCCACCTCACATCCTTGTTCCTTCACTACAGTTGTCACAGAAAATCCAAGAAGAAGATTGTCCCCCTTTGGAAAACCGAATTAACGATTTGATGAAGCTAGAAGAAGCAAGGGCCCAAGATAAACGTAAGTTAGATCAGCATCAACTATTGGTTAAAAGCTGGTTCGATTCTAACGCTACTTCTGATAGGAATTTCGAAGTAGGCGACCTCGTCTTGAAGTGGGAAAAACCGCATGAGGGAAAGGGAGAGCACACTAAATTTCAAAACTTATGGCTTGGATCGTTTTTAATTGCTAAAAGGTTGGGTCCCAGTTCTTTTCGATTGTAGAATCTTGAGGGGCAGCTTGACACCTATCCGGTGAATGGCCAAGCCTTGAAAAGATACTTTGCTTGATGACAACCCTTGTATATTATGTACATATTTTGCTTTTGTTTGCTTTTTCGTTTGCTTTTGTTTTTGATTTTTCCTTTGAATTTATCAGCTTGTGTTTTTTGAAATACACGTACCTATACAATGAGATATTCAGAGAAAGACAATAGAAAATTCCTTCACTGAAATAACTGCTAAGAAAATTATAAACATCAATGGTTTAGTTCTGAAATTTATATCTCTGTTGGAAAAAGTCTGTTGTTTGAAAGAAGTTGACTGATTTCGATCTCTAAGTAAAGCTTGTCATGATCATCTATTATCTTTTTACGCTATCCCTATTCCTTAAGGGAATGACTCAGAAGATGTCTCCCTGCCTTAGGAAGTTGTTTTGTAAATGAAACATCTCTGGATCTTAATGAAGAACAGTTCTAAAAAATTCTGATGAGGTCTAAAAAAAAATTATGTTAAAATATCATGATTTTCAGTGTCACCCCGCTCAACTATATATCTATAAAGAACAAAAACAAAATAAATTATTAATAAGAGCTCTGGGAAGTGCTTGTAAACTCGCCGGGATGCTGAACATGTTTGCTGGTAGCGGGTAAATGCATGCATGACGCCAAGACAACTTCACCGGGGTACTGAATAGGCCCGCTGGCAGCAAAGCAATGTCGGGTATATGAAAATTTACAAATAAGAAACCTCTTTAATGTCCTTTATTATGATCTAGAACTTCTTGGTAGGATACAGATGTCAGAGTGGGTTAAATGGCAACTCTGTCGAGGCTATGGACGCCTGCTGGAAGTAGTGGCTCTGTCAACAGTATTGGAGATTTTATCTTTAATATCATGACTCGCTGGTCTTAATACTGTTATATGTTTTCATCTTTTAAAACACTGCTGGAATAGTTGGTTAATGATGATGTTTCTACGATTTTCTGGTTGTTGTTTTTGAGTTGGAATTATCTTTGTTGTCCAAATATGAATTTGTCCTTTTGGCAGAGATAACTGCTTCTACCAGTGTGTCGCCATTGTTGGCAGCCAATTCACATTTTTCCATTGTCTTATAAGCTGCCTACACTAGTTTTTGCAAACATTAATTTTTCGTCGCAATTCTCAAATAAACGACACTTTTATTCGTTGTGCCTTTTGCACACTTACCTTCGTTATAGTTTTCACGACTGTAAGCGTGAAAACTTGGTCTTTCGAAGTCGCATTAGAACCATTAGTGAATTGTCGTTATTATTCTTGTCGATATATCTATTGCGCTTACATTTTACTTATCATTATGTAGTTGGCAAAAACCCTTTTAATCTACACTCATTTGACATTCTTTGGTTGATTATGTAATTTCGTTTCATGAGTGTTTGAGTTTGTGATACATTGGCTATTGGATTTACATGTTATTTGATTAATCTACTTGGCACATTGGTATACATAAAACGCATGTCACATAGTCCAACATTTGGTATTGATTTCGATTTGTGTATTTGGCTTTAAAATATGGCATAGCGTTTGATTGCGCGCATGGTTCATCCACTTATCAAAGGTTTCAATCGATTGATTGCAATGGCATAGTTATAACACATGTGCGTTGTAATTTGTATAGTTGAAAGCGTCGGCGGTTGTACATTGGTAATGACTATTCTGCATGGCAAGAAAATAGCTCCACCACCTTCGCACGATGTCATTAATGTTGCTCCTATCCCTGTTTCACCTCTGTTAGCTCGGGTAAGCCTTTGGGCATTTTGTTCTTGTGTATGATGCATTCAAACCCTAGCTCGTTTATCGTGTGCTCTTCCTTATGGCACCAGTGGTACGAATTGAGCCGAACAGTAACCAAGCCTTGCTACTATTTGACAATGCCCAGAAAGACTTAGAGGAGAGCGGTTGGCTCACCTTTGTACAACATTTTGAGGGTTTTAATCTATGTGTTGCACAACAGTTCACCCTGACTTTTGATGGCTGTAGAGCTAAAGTGGGTGACATTCAGCTTGAAATCAGTGAAGAATTTATCAGCTCTACCACCGTGTTAGCAGCCACGGGGCAGTGATGGTTCAAAAACTCTAAAGTGGAAGAGGTGCCATGGCCGTTACTGTTCGTCTCACGGAAAGTCACATCCTGTGACAAAGGTATTCCAATTTCCACGCTTAAACCATGGTAGCATGATCTTTTGATGGTGGTTAAACAATTCGTGACCTGTGAGGGTCGATATGGACTGGTGTTTCTCTAACACCTTCGTTTGTTAATGAATTTTATGGGTTATCCATTGAATATGATTTTTTACTTCCAGCATAGCCTTTAAAAAATGGCTAAGAGGTTTAAAAGAGAAAAGGCCGATAGTAGCTTGTTCCACCATGGCCTAATCAGAGTCATCGTTGTTCATCACTTAAATCTTCATGGTGATAGTTGGCGAGCTTTTGTCTCTCGGAATGGTTTTGATGATACAGAGCCTGTCCAAGTTGACAAGCCTGTGGTTAATGAAACTAAGTTCGGGCCACCCGTGCCCTTCCATGTCCTACTGCCCTCTCCTAAACCCTCGGTCGACCCTGATATTGACTTACCCGACGTTATAACTGAGAAGGCTAAGGCTATAAAAAAGCCTGTGAGCAAAAAGGTCAAAGGAAACCCTACTGTTGATGGCAAAGGTAAAAAGAATGCTTGGCTTATCTCGAGAATGGCTAGGAATAAGCCTAAACCTAGTGCTGAGCAGAAGCCCATAGTCTTCAGTGAGGATTCTGACTCTGACATCGAACGATTCCTAGCTAGTGAGTACCCTTACTCCCGAGGTCTATGCTCTGAGCCACCCTATGATTTCATTTCTAATATAACCCCTTGCCTAAGGAACAATCCTAGCTACCCTGGGATCAAGCTCCCTAACGAAGCCCTCGACGATGCAATCAAACCCTCACCTGCATTTTCGAAGCCCAGACAGTCGTCATGTGACCAATGTGATGTGTGGTTGGAATGATACTATATAAATGTTCCCTTGCTTCAATTGAAAATCAAAGCATTCAAAAACCAAGCTGCAGTATTGACAAGACAAAGGGACAAGCTTCGAGCTGATGATAGGAAGCAAAAAACCACTGGTTCCATCGTTTTTAGGAATGTTGAATCAGCTACAACTGTTGTCAATTCCAAAATGTCATGATCAAGCTCTCTGCTCATCATCCAGGTATGAATTTTGGGTATCAATTTCGTTTTGTGAATTGCTAGACTAATATAATGATTTGAATTTGGTTTTCAAATAGCTCTGTCTATCGTTTGAAATGACTCTGTTATAGCCATATCGAAAACATTTATGTTCTTCATCCTGTACATTGTTTTCGTTTTGCTAAAATTAAATAAGGCTATGATTTGGTTAAAAGATTCGGTCGCGCCCAGTTTAGCAATAGTTTGGTTTTCATTTGTTTTGATTCGTTTGACTGTTGATATGAGTTAACGAAATCAATGGTTTGCTTTCGATTGGATTGTGTTTGTATTTGACCTGTATAGGAGATTCTTATGCTTAAACTAGAGCACGATCATGTTTTGATTTGGTATGATTTCGTTATGGTTGGATTATATCGGCTCTGATTTAGTTTATATGCTGTGATTTTGGAACGACTTCCTGAGTTTGTAATTTTCTAAATCAAGAATAAAACTCTGATCGACTCAGATTTGGAAAGAACGACTCTGTTCGTATGGAAACGATATTCTCATTTAAGCTTGTGCAAAAGATAATCCATGCCTGAATTATGGAACTGTTTTGATTCACAACGACCATGTTAAATTTCAACTGTTCGATTCGCTCTCATCTTGATTGGATTGTTGTGTATCTTCAAGTAGTATGATTGATTTTATGAGTTGGATTCGCATAAAAAATAGACTTGATTGCAGCTCTGTTAATGTTAATTTTCAAACGAGTTTGTTAGCTCAGATCGACTTATGTTATTTCTGTCAAATTCGTATGAGGAAATTTGGATAATAGTCGTTTTAAAATGAATTCTAGTAACATCTTCGTTGAATATCAGTCGATTTTGTCTGCCCCAATTAGCAATGACAAACGATTTGGCGAATCACACAGACTCTGTTATCAACTGATTGATCCCATTATGATTTCGTATGTGACAATTTACGCACCAGTTTTGATTTGATTCTCTAATGACATGGATCGTTGGTTTATGTTAATACAATTATATCCGTTTGAGAAAGTGATCTTGTTTGGATTCGATCGTGTTTCCTATCGATGAGGCAGCATAAATGATTGCCTATGATTTGTTTAACTGTATCAATTTCAATTTGATATGAATCGATTTCACTACTGCCGGTTATCCAATATGATTTTGTACACCCGATTTGGTTATAACGAATTAAAATAGAACATATCTCGGTTATCATTCGATTTGGATTGTTCAGTTGCATACAAGTGTCGATTCGAATGATGCTTTCAACAATCAAATATTTTTCAATAGTTCTCTTAAAGATTCAAACTGATTTTTAATGTGATTTTGTGTCTGATTTAGACCAACTACAGAATCGCAAGATTCTGTAGCTAGTCTATAGAATTAGATTTTTTATCATTTTTATCAACAAAATACCCTCCTAACTTGTCCATTTTTGACTCTTTTCAGGTACATCCGAATTGCATTGGGCATGCTAGACAGTCTAGGAGATCTTTGTGTGATTTAGTTTTTATTTTAGGTTCCTAGTTTAATCAGACTTGGGATATTTCCCAGATTTTCTGTAAACAGTTTTGATAACTTTCACAGGGATGTTTTACCCTGTGGAAGGTATTTAAATAATTATTATTTTTTGTAATAAGGAGCATTCTCACTTGTGGGAGAACCAGGCTATGGATTTTTAATACAAACTGAGACAAGAGTTGATGTCTTGCTACAACTTTCGCTTTTCAATATATCAGGTTTTTGTTTCAAGTTCATGCATGTCAGTTTGCAGTTGATTATAGACTACTTTAGCTATCATAATCTATTGCAGAATGATATGATTTAATTAATATGTTATCCATATTTGATTTCTTTCATTCTTTAAAAAGTACAGCAATCACTTTGTTTCAGTTAATGAATCACAGATTTCTCTTCTTCGTTAATTGAATCTTTTCGTATAGATCTTTGCATACAAGTTTATCTAATTGTGAAGATTTATAAATCATAAGATTGTTGTAATTTTATGTCTTGTTTGTCCTGTAATCAAATTTGAAGAGCACTGCAGCTTATCGTTTACGAGAAGCTCGTGGAGAATCCGGTGCGGGTTTACTCCCTCCGATCAGCGAAGACAATCATCACATACAGGACAAACCTGGAGCGTTTTTCCAGGTCAGTTTGTTATTTATTTGTTTGGTTAATTTGTTAGTATAATATTAGTAGTTTAGTTAGATATATGTGTAGTTAGAATTAGTATATTAGTTGTTTAGTTTAGTCAGTTTTTGTTTTATTTCTTGTTCATAAAATTATAAAATCAACAAAAAATATCTCTCTCTGTCTTAGGGCAGAATATAAATGAGTTTTTTCAGGTTTCATTCAAATCTGTAAATTGTAGATATTGTACATTTTGTGAATAAGTTTTATTTTCGTTAGTAGTTAGATATTTAATTAGTTAGAGTTAGTATAGTATTAGATAGTAGGTTATATATATAATAGTTAGATTAGTTTATTAGTTTGTTTTAATAGTTAGTTTTAGTTAGATTAGTTTATTAGTTTGTTTTAATAGTTAGTTTTAGTTAGATTAGTTTATTAGTTTGTTTTAATAGTTAGTTTTAGTTAGACCGGCTAACGGAGCCACTAAACCCATCAGGGTGGTTCATCCCAAACGACTTGGGTTATTAGACAACCCCGGACCGGTTCCACTCTCCTAGTTGACGGATGGTCAAATTCGCCCATCAACAGGGTTGTAAAGAATATCATATGTATAGATATTGTCCTCAAAGAGGTGAAAAAGTGAGAACTATTAATAATGTACAACTAGATAAAACAATGGAGGACATGGGAATAAATGTACCAATGATCTATGCAGCCGTGGACAAAAAACAAGCAGAGTTTCAATCACATATGATTGAAGTGGAAGGTATGATCAACAACCAAACCATTGTTATTTTAATTGAGTCAAGAGCTATTCATAGTTATATAGATCCTAAGATGGTGGAAATATTTCATTTTCCAAGAAGCAAGCATGGAAAATCTTGGTTGGTGTAGCTGCTTACTGGAGCCAAAAGAAAAGTTAATGAGATAGTTAAGTCATGATCAGTGGAGATGAATGGAATGAGCACTAGGGAATATTTGAACATATTTCATTTAGATTCCTATGACTGTATAAATGGTATGGATTGGTTGGACCAACACAATGCTATACTAGACTATTATAACAAGGAATTTACTTGTCTAGATGGGGAAGGGAACCCAAGGACAATAGAGGGAATTCCCAGGGAAATATCTATCAGAGAAATCTCATCAATGCAGCTGAAGAAAAGTTACAGGAAAGGGTGTCAAATATTTGTAGCTCATATGGAAGAGACACCTAAGGATAAGGTGTCAAATATTGAATATTATGTAGTCCTAAAGGAGTTTGAGGATGTATTTAAAGAAATACCAGGATTACCCCCTAAAATAAATATTTATTTCTCTATAAATATGATTGCTGGAACAACTCCAGTATCCAAGACTCCTTATAGGATGAGTACGCCAGAACTGAAGGAGTTGCAAATGTAGCTTGAATATATTTTGAAGAAGGGGTATATACTCCCAAGTGTGTCACCTTGGGGTGCTCCAATTTTATTTGTGAAGAAGAAGGATAGAACTTTGATATTCTGCATGGACTTCAAACGTTTGAACAAGGTAACTATGAAGAATATTTATCCTTTGCCAATGATCAATGACCTCTTTGATCAGTTGAAGAATGAAAAATTATTCTCCAAGATTGATCTCAGGTCAGGTTATCATCAATTAAGAATTAAAGAAAAATACATAAGCAAGACCGCTTCCAGAACAAGGTATGGCCACTTGAATTCACAGTGGTGCCATTTGGGTTGTCAAATGCACAAGTTGTTTTCATGTGTTTAATGAATGGAATTTTCAGAGAATACCTGGATAAGTTTGTCATTGTATTTT
>JASDQU010242842.1:43923-54944 GCA_032191745.1 Picea mariana
TCATTGATGAATTATTATATGAATTGCATGGAGAAATTCTCTCACTAAGTTGGATATTCATTCAGGATATCATCAAATCACAATGAGGTGGGAAGACATTCCCAAAATATCCTTTAGAACACATGAATGTCATTATGAGTTTTTGGTTATGCCATTTGGACTTAATAATGCACCTTCAACATTTCAAATCTTGATGAATTCTATTTTCAAACCCTTCCTTAGAAAATTTGTGTTAGTATTTTTTGATGACACACTAATCTATAACAAATCTTCAGAAGAGCATGTACAACATGTTGACATAGTATTACAACTTTTGGAAGAACAACAAATTTATGCAAATCCTTCCAATTTTTCCTTTGGGGTTCAAGAAGTGGAATATTTGGGTCATATTGTATCTCATGAAGGTGGAAAAGTGGACCCTAACAAAATTAAATCTATGACAAAATGGACAATTCCCAAAGCCTTGAAGAAACTTAGAGGATTCTTAGGATTGGCAAGCTATTACCACAAGTTTGTCAAGGTGGTCATATAGTGTCACCTCTAACAACATTATTAAATAAAGAAACAAAACATTTTATTGGACTCAAGAAGTAACCAAATATTTTGAAAAACTTAAGGATGTTATGTGTACAATTCATGTCCTAGCCACACATGACTTCAAAAAAACATTTATTGTGGAGAGTGATGCCTTAGGCCATGACAATGGTGTAGTTTTAATGAAATAATGAAGGCCCCTTGCCTTTGAAATAATCCAACTTAAATTAAAAACCTTACTCACAATGGTGTAGTTTTAATCAAATAAGGAAGGCCTCTTTCCTTTGAAATAATCCAACTTAAAGGAAAAAACTTAAACTCATTTATGAAAAAGCAATGTTGGTCATACTACATGAAGTTAAGAAATGGGGCCCTTACCTAATAGGAAGATAATTCAAAGTAAGAACATATCATGATAGTTTGAATTACTTCTTGGAGCAATGACTATCTTTAGAAGAGAAACACAAATGGGTTACAAAGATTCTAGGTTATTGCTTTGAAATTATCTACATGAAAGGAAAAGATAATATTGTGGCAGATGAATTTTCAAGGAAATAATAAGAAACATGGGGTTCACTATGTGTTATTTCTATTCCACAATTTGATTGGGTGGAAGAAGTAAGGATATAATGAAAGAATTATCAAGAGGTATGCAAGATAATTCAAAAGCTACAAGAGGACCCCAATGCATTAGATAAAGTTTTATGGAAGAATGGTTTTCTATGATATCATGATCACCTATATTTATGTAAGAATTCCCAACTCAAACATAAGGTCCTTCTAGAATTGTACACTTCTCCTATAGGAGGAGATTCAGGTTTCTTGAAGACCTACCACAAGATCAAAAAGGATTTTTTGGGGAAGTTCTTAAAATTGATGTTCAAATTTTTTTTCTTATAAATGGAGGTATGCCAAGAGAATAAGGGAGAGAAACTCAATACACTAGGTCTCCTACAACCATTAGCTATAGCAAGTCTATGTTGGGAAGAAGTTTCAATGGATTTTATTATAGGTTTACCCAAATCTGAAGGAAATACTGTCATCAAGGAAGTAGTGGATCGACTGACAAAGCATGCCCATTTTTACTCTCTTTCTCATCCTTTTAAAGAAAGTACAGTAGCCGCAACATTCATATAAATAGTTCAAAATATACATGGAGTCCCCAAGATTATTGTAAGTGACAGAGATCTAATTTTTACTGAAAATTTTTGGACTGAATATTTTCTTGCTTGGGTACTCAATTGGCTCACAACTCATATTACCATCCTCAATGCGATGGGGAAAATGAGATTGTGAATAAATTTCTAGAAGGATATCTTCATTTCTTTGCATATGATAAAAAAAAACAATGGGTCAAGTGGTTTCCCTTGGTATAATGGTGTTAGAACACATCCTTCCATCATAAAAAATGTCCCCATTTATGGAAATTTATGGATATTATCCTTCATCCATCACATCTCCCTTGAAAGGGACTACAAAGATTCATGAAATGGAGGACCACATAGGTCACCAACAAGAGGTTCTCAAACTATTCAAGGACAACTTGGTTATGGTACAAAATATGATGAAACAACAAGCAAATCAACATTGTAGTGAAAGGGAATTTGAAGTAGGGGATTGGGTATCTTTGAGGTTACAACCATATAAACAAATTTCCCTCAAGAAAACAATAAGGACAATAAATTAGCACCCAAATATTATGGCCCCTATAATGTGTTTATTGCTTAAAGAAGGTCATCAGTGACAATATCCTAGTCCAAACTAGTTTACGAAAGATCAATGAAGAAGGGAAAATCATACTAGAACTAGAAAAAATTCTTGAAACAAGGATTACGAGGCTATGAAATCAAGAAATTACTGAGTACCTCATCAAATGGAAGAACCTACCAGTGGAAGAGGTGACATGAAAAGATGATTTATTCTTGTAGAAACACCTACAATTAGTCAAGTGTTGAGAAAAACACTTGTTTGAATGGGAGGGGCATGTTAATCCCTAGAAAAAGGCCCATGTTAATTATAAAACCCCTTATTAATCCCTAGATACTAAATTTTTACATTTCTAGTGTTATATTTGTATGTAGGCTAGAACCCTTCATTGTACCCTTTCATTATAATTGCAATCTTTGTCTCCTATATATATATATACCAAGGAGACGTAGTTTTAGGATAATCTCTTCTCATCTTGTACATTGAATATATTGTAAAAGGAGGTTTCCCCCTTGAAGTGGATTTTTATTCATTGAATTTTTATCATTCTCAAGGCATTGGTTCATAACAAAATGTCATCTTCTCGATGAGCTAGAGTGTGTATGTATGTGTGTCAAGATAGATCATGTAAATTTAGAATGTCGTCCTGAATTTTGTATTGAGGATATCCATGACTTGTATGTTAGTGTGGAGCCAATGAGACAATATCTATTATTTTATAACAACAATATACAAAGCAAGCTCTTTCTTTGAGAAAAAATATATTAATTTATATAAATATTGTACAAAAACTAGATATTACTTTATACAAATTTCTATTAAAGGTTATGAACATTAATTCTTATAGACATTTTACAAAAAACATCCTTTTAAAGGAGGTTTTCATAACTACTTAGATAGAAAGCAAGCACATTGTAATAAGTAATATATACTTTGAAGAATTGAGGATAGGCTTAATCATCCTCATCTTCCTCTCTTCTTCACTTGAAGAAGAGTCATCTCTTTCATGATCTAGATCATTTGCCTCAATTCTTTCAACTTTATTAGGAGATACATATTTAGAAGAGAAAGTATTGGGAGACTCGAGCCTATTTTCTTCAGGGGTAGTGGTATCGAGACTTTTCTTTTTCTCTTCTTTTACTCCTTGTTTTTATTCATTTATTTGTTTCTCTTTGGAGGAGTCCTTACTAACTAAATTTTTTATGTAAATAGTAATCATGATAAAAACATACTGCTACATTAAAAAAATAGTTCATTCTACTAGAAAGTTGTTAAACTAGAAATAACAATGATGCATAAAAACTTGTGAAAAAAGCTAAAGAAAAATTAAAAAAACATTACAGTGACCAACTAGAAAACAATTAAAGATAGACATAAACTTTAAAGTGAATGCTGCCCCAAAATGGAAACAAAAGGGAATGGTTTATCTCAATGAATGACCACTACAATGAATGTTTCTCGTAGTCATTATAAATAGAAGTTTTGAACTTGCAGTTCACATGGTTTTCTATTGTATTAGATCAAAAAAATTGTGTTAATCCATATACCATTCCTAAATACAATGATGGTTGTGTTGTTAGGATATCCCATAGGTTGGAAACATATATAAACACTTTCATTTCAATAATATTCTCACATGCATGATCGTTATTGTTCAAATTATTTCTTTTAACCTTTCAACCATAACAAACAAATCAAATCGTATTCCGCTAGATTACAATGGGACTTGATAAAGTACATTGACATAAAATTTATCTATACAAAAAATTTATCTATAATACCCAATTGCATACAAAATTGATGGCATGATTCAACTGTCAAATTTTTTTGGGCACCTATCATGGCATACCTTCAGTGCACTTTTCTGTGATGTACAAACTCAATATGTAAATGATTTTCTATGTTTGTTAGACTTAGAATAAATGCATGGATTCTATGAGGGAGGGTTTTAGAAAAATGTTACGAGTGAGAAAGGGAATAATGGTTGGCGTGAGATGTCATAACACTGGCAAAGGTTACAACTTGTCTAAGAGACAAAAACATTTAAAAAAACGCATTCTCCCTTCAATTCCATCAAGAGAAATTTTATAATGGAAATGGAAAATCTTAAATTTACTTGTTAGATTAGTGATCAATCATGTCTAGATGCTCGATCCATTTCATTCTTCCACATAGATCTAATGTCAACATTATCATAACTATGTAGATTTTGGCGTGCATCTCTCCTATTGTTGGGGGGTTGAAGACCCAGGTTTTATCAACATTTGACCAAAAAAAAACCAAGGCGTTGCCATATTCAATATTTAGTCGAGGACTAAAGAAGGTCTCACCCAAGATGCCATGTGAATCACATAGACCATATGTTCTTATGTCGGATGTGAAGGGACATTACATACAAGGAAAAATCTTAGGATTTTATAAATTCATCTATTCATAATCCATTAACATAGTGATAAGAATGAACCATTTAGAAAAACATCTATTCAACTCATAAAACACATACCAGGTTGCAAAAAGAATCATGACTTTGTATTATATCCATTATTTCCAAAATGCATACAGAGATAGACTCATATCACATAGAACTATGCTTATGCACTATGTTTCATTCCACACTCATTCCATTCCATTGTTCTATGTGCTCTATGTTCATTTTCCACACCAAAACTAACTCTGTTCAAAACTTAGACAAGACTCATACAAAAATTAGACATAACTAAACTAAAAATTGGACTGTTCTTACTCTTTTTCACTTGACTTTGTCTGCTCCTTTTTCTTTGGAGCTCCATCAATTTCTTCTCTTCTCCACTCTCTTTAGTGATAACGAATCCACATGCTTCTTTTGTCTACATGCATCCTATGTATCGTCCTTGGAGCATGGAAATCCTAACTAACTTGCTAGCTCATCCATAATATTTCCTACGATCCTTCAAGATGTTCTCATTCATCATTCGGGAATAATCCCAAAGATATTCTCATATTTGGTCTGCATGTGATATCCTCTAGAACCTTTGCACACAATAAAAAACTTGGTTGACGCATGCCTTATTCCTTTGGTTGATGCAATTGTTGATCTTCCTTGCACCACATAGTGTATATGCGCGCATAGTGATAATAGGCCCCCAACACTATTAGTTGGCTCATCCTTGAGCCAACGATACTATTCATGGCTTGAGAGAGGAGGTGGATGGGACAACTACCATGACTTCCTTGATAAATTGTCGAAAGTCCTTGTAAACCTCATTAAAATTCTCCTATAGTCTCTCTATGAGCTGACAAATGTATTTTGTATCAGCCATGGTAATGTTCAGAGATTGGAGGTTGATTAGTTCCATTTGGGATAGCATAGGGGTCGCTAATGTGTGTTTCACTTCCATTTAAGTGTAGTGTCACTCTTCTTTACTTGTTGCTTCTAATGCGATGCCAGAAATTTTTTGTTGTTCAACATGGGTTGTTGTGATCTATTGTAGCTTAGTGGCAATGGACGCCATTTTCATTGGGAATTCTCATAGGGGTAAGGATGATAGTTCTTTCAGTTGTTGCATGAATTTGGCATGATTTTTCTGAATATGATCATCAACGGCCCAGACCATAGCATTCTGGAGGTGAGTCCAAAAGTGAAGCTTTACTCAACTAAACCTGCAATGTCGACAATCTATTCCATCCTTTTGAACAATGCTTCATCAACAACCACTATATTTTGTTGTAACTCTAGGTTGTCTAGGGTGGACCATTTGAGCTTCTCATGAAGATCGAGATTTTGTGTCTCTAATTCTTGAATGTGCTACTTGAATGCGCAAATTTTATAAGGCACAACCATGTCTAGATACTCAACCCCTGGATAGGGTACTTATGAATAAGCCTCATCCACTACGCTGAGAATTTCCTTATGAGGGGTGAGAATCATTGTTGGAGATGCATGTGGTTTGTAGGACCTTAGGTTCGATTTATATTGACCAACAAAAACCTTTCATACAACGACCCTTTCAGCATCACCTGCATGCAAGTGAAGTCTCGCCCAAGGCATCTATTGGGACTGCAGGAACCAAGTTTCTGCAATAGTGAGGGAATGGGAGGTGATCATACTTGTTATTCTTACTTATCTATTTTTTGAGCGTTATTTTGTATTTTTCTCTTCTTAGGTCAATTACTTCAGATTGCAACATAGCTCAATTACTGTATCATCCATAATTATTGTGAAACCATCATTTAAGGAAAAGAGTTAATCTAACATGCATATAGAGAATATCCATCACATAAAATAAAATAACACAATAGTTAACGTGGTTCACCCAACTTTGGACTACATCCACAATGGTTGGATTCTTTATTATTCTTTTTGCAATTGTCTTAGGCTTGCGCACTACGCTTACAAAGATACATCATGTTATATTTTCCTTCATCTAGCCTAGTCACTCTATAGTGCAAACCTCTCTCTCTGCAACATCTCCTTAACATACATGCATAGAATATTTCCCTCTCAATCTAATCTATCAGTCTCTTTTCTAACAACACAGAAGAGAACTAACAGAGAGGAACCTTGTATGTAGAACCCCTATTATCCCAACCCATTACATATTTATACATGAATTATAGGGCTTAAAACCCTACTTTACTCACCCTAAAACCCTATTACAACTCAGGATAACTCAAGTTGACTCACTGATCAGGCTTGATTTTCCTTCTTTTCCTTCTGCATGTTTCTTTCGCATTCAGACTACTAATCTTCGTGCTTTTACATGTCCTTCTATATTTAGCACATCGAGTTGTCATCCTTCCTTTTCACCTTCTTTCTCCTCTGCTTTATTCCATTTATTTATTCCTCTACTTTATTATGTTCTTGATGCGCTTTGTACACATGATTGTGCCTCAATTGTGCACTCCTAATCCTTCCTTATCTTCCTTCTTCTTCTTCTTCTTGTGCGTACATCTTCCATACTTAGGATTTTTATGAATAATATTCCCCCCAATGGATTTCCAATAGGCCCCCTACACTCACCCATGGCTCGTCTCGATCCACTTATTCCTATTGTGGACTCCTCCATGCTTTGATAAACTTTTGGGAGGATTCCTTAGCTACCGAAACTTCCTTTATTATTGTTGCCTCATTTTCCATAATTTCTTCGACACCCTTCACAGTAAGGGATGTAATATTTTCTTTTGTTTCATGTGTTGCTTGTTTCACCTTGCCCTACGTAGTTGATAGTTCTCCTATCACCTTCAATGCATCTTCTTGTAGTGATCCTAAGCACTACTAGAGGATCTTCTATTGATCCTTCATCCTTTCAACTTCCACGTATGTATGTCTCTATGCCAAAATGGTTGTCATTATTTTGGCGAGTGGAAGGGTGTTTATTCTCTCTGAATATATCTGGGCCTTTTCTTGCACTTCCCTTAACATTTCTTCCATGGCCTTCATCTTTGGATCCTCTACCAGATCTGTCCAGATTTGCACGCTTTCCTTGTAGAGTTTTGCACATTCTTCCTCCATTTTCTTGATGTTGTCTAGGACTGTCATCATCATTCTCTCTCTTCCTTCTCGTTCGTCTGGTGGTGTTCCCAATCTACTGTTCAACTGCATGTTCTTGATTCACGTTCGTAAACCCTTGATGACTTCGCCAATTTTTAAGACCAGTTATTCCATAGTATCCTCTACTACTATTGGTGCTTCTGAAATTTCCTTGTACAACTTTTGGATGGCTTCTTGTGTCTTCGATGCCATTACCTCAGCTTTGTCCTTTTATTTTAGAGCTTTACTTGCCCTTTCTTTGGCCTCATTTTTTCCCTTCAGTTCTCCTTCCACTTTTCCTTCGACTTCGCTCTTTTGTTGTAGCGCAGTTGCATAATATTGCTGCAATTGAGCCCTTTCATCTATTACTTTGGTCATTTCCCAGTTTTCTGCATCTGCATGGAGTCTAATCTCATGCAATATGCCTATCTACAAGCTTTGTAATATGTTTATAGGAGTCCATGTTACCACTATGCTCATATGGTCCAATTCTTTCATTTGTTCTTGCAATTCAGGTGTTAGGAACTCTACTGCATCTATCTCTATTTGTAATTTTATGCACCGAACTGATAAATCGGTCAAGACTGGATGAGAAACCTCTGCTTCCTCCATTGGAATTGTGGATAGTCCTCCCTCTAATATGCACTTTGGTGTTATTTGGGCTTCTTCCAAGAGTTGTTGTAATGCTATCAATTGATCCTGCACCTTCTGGTGTTGTGTTATTTGTTTCCTTGTATATTCCTTAATGAAGTCCTCTGTGACATCCCATACTTGGTATCTGATTCGGTCCATGTCGTCATTGGTCAAATTATATACTGGGGGTACCTTGTGTTCTTTCGTCTTCTTGCGCGCACCTCCTGTTGGTTCCTTCCCCTTATATTGTCGTTTCACTCCTGTCATGGGGATTGTTTGTTGTGCTCCTTCTGCTAATAGGTCAAATGTGTTTCCTACACCATTGTTATGGTCATTCCCCTTCCCCTCATCCAGTTCTTCCTCATCCCTATCATATTCTTCTTCTTCTTCCTAGTACTTTGAATTGAGGTGCGTTGTCTTTTCTGGGTGGTACATAATATCTATGAAAATTTGCTTACGAATTTGAAGCTCCAGTTGTTTCCTCGACCTCTAGTGGAACTGATGGGTGTTTCGATTTCTTCTGTGTCACTTTTTATGGCGCTTCAAATTTTTTCGGGGCCATTGTTTCATGAAACATACTCTTTTACTTTCTCTGTGGTTGTTTTGGTATGGTTGTAGTTTGGCTCTGAGTCGCTCTGGTTTGCTTTGGTTTTCTCTTGCTTTCATGTAGCTCTTAGTAACAATAATTCATGCTCGGTGACCTTCAATTGATTTTTTTCTTCCTTGCCAACTCTTCATGTCTCTTCGTGCCTTAACTAAATTTTCCAATCCACCAATAAGGTTTATGAATGGTTAAATAAATGCAACTTTATTACCAAATCTATTGTGTGATTTTTTCCTCGTACTGCCAGTCTGTCGTGATTTTCGGCAACTATTACCATTTAATATTATACGACATCTTTATGACCTATCATTACCACTTTGTAGTCATTGTTTCCTTTCTTTAATGCCCTTAACTGTATTTTCCCGCATTAGACTTTTGCGCACACTTAGTTGGCTTTATTTGTTCCCTTTATCTCTGTGATACATCCTTTTTCTACATGATACTTCTTCCTATTTCCCTTTAAATTTATTTTGTTTTCTCCCTTATTCTACTTTTTATTTGTTTTTCTTCCTTTTTCTACTTTTTATTTGTTTTTATGTATTTTACCTCCCTACTATAGTATAGTTACTATGATACATGTGTTCCGAACTAGCCCAAATTACTACACACATTGTTGACTATCTCTATAGAGTTTCAGTTGAATACCATTCACCATTCCTCTAAGAGATTCTTCATTCAAGGTTTCCAACTGTGAAACACCTACCTTTGTCACATGCTGAATCACATAGGGTCCTAACCAATGCATTTGAAACTTCCTAGATGTTGCATAAACTTATTGTCATAGATTAATACTAAGTCTCCCGCTTGGAACTTTTTTTGTTTAATGTGTCTATCACGTCATGCCTTCTCTCTTGCCTTCTAAACTTGTTGATGGAAACCTAAGACAAACTAATCTTCCTCAAGTTTTACCAACTATGACAATATATCCTCTACTTCACACGAGTCTGAAAGATTAGTGATCGTTGCAGTGTGCATGCTAGGTAGAATAAACTCAATTGGCATCGCTACTTCTAGTCCATAGACCAACCTAAAAGTTGTCTTCCTTGACAACTTTTCACTTGTCGTCCTGTAGGACTATAAAAATACAAGAACTCTTAAGTCCCAATCATCTCTCCCTATGTTGCAGATCTTTGCCAAAGCATTCTTCGGGATTATATTGAAAGCTTCCACTGTCCCATTTTTCCGAGGATGATATGGGGTGTTATTCTGATGATGAATTTGAAACTCCTCAGTCAATGCTGAAATTGTTTTATTTAAGAAGTGTGGTCCTTGATAACTAAGTAATATGTGCAGACATCCAAATTGTGTGACTACATTCTCAAATAGAAATTGCACAGTAGTCTTCGCACTACAATGTAGGACTGGTGTTGCTTCTTCCCATCTTATCAAACACTCTGTTGCAATGATTATGTACCTTGCCCCTAATTTTATTGCTTGTGGGTTGATTGGCCCCACAAATTCTATGTCCCATTTGTAAAATTCTTGCAACACAACCTATGGATTTAAAGGAATTTCATCCCTCTTGGATGGATTTTCCACTGTTTGACATACATCACAAGACTGACAATATTCCTTAGCATCTTTATGAAGTGTGGGCCACCAAAGCCCTGGGCATAAAATATTTTGCACAATCGCTTTTCCTGCATAATGTTCTCCTGTAATCCTGTCATATGCTTTTGTGAGTATCATCGATCTTTCATGTTCCAGCACACATCGTCTCAATATTCCATTCGCACCCAACTTGTATAAATTCCCTGCAATCAACTAATAATATGTTTCTTTCACTACTAATTGTTTCTTCTACGCAACTCTCATATCTGATGGGGCCATTCTTATACTTAGAAACTGCACGATGTCTGCAAAGTAATCATCCACCATTTTGACTACAAATAGTTGTGCATATGGTAAGTTGTCAACTAAATTTCCCCGCATCTTCCCCTGAAAGTATGCGTGATAAATGATCTGGTCCTACATTCAACTTCCTTGGTTTCACCACAACCTCAAAATTGTATTCCTAAAGAAAAAATATCCATA
>JASDQU010242842.1:59504-77936 GCA_032191745.1 Picea mariana
TCATTGATGAATTATTATATGAATTGCATGGAGAAATTCTCTCACTAAGTTGGATATTCATTCAGGATATCATCAAATCACAATGAGGTGGGAAGACATTCCCAAAATATCCTTTAGAACACATGAATGTCATTATGAGTTTTTGGTTATGCCATTTGGACTTAATAATGCACCTTCAACATTTCAAATCTTGATGAATTCTATTTTCAAACCCTTCCTTAGAAAATTTGTGTTAGTATTTTTTGATGACACACTAATCTATAACAAATCTTCAGAAGAGCATGTACAACATGTTGACATAGTATTACAACTTTTGGAAGAACAACAAATTTATGCAAATCCTTCCAATTTTTCCTTTGGGGTTCAAGAAGTGGAATATTTGGGTCATATTGTATCTCATGAAGGTGGAAAAGTGGACCCTAACAAAATTAAATCTATGACAAAATGGACAATTCCCAAAGCCTTGAAGAAACTTAGAGGATTCTTAGGATTGGCAAGCTATTACCACAAGTTTGTCAAGGTGGTCATATAGTGTCACCTCTAACAACATTATTAAATAAAGAAACAAAACATTTTATTGGACTCAAGAAGTAACCAAATATTTTGAAAAACTTAAGGATGTTATGTGTACAATTCATGTCCTAGCCACACATGACTTCAAAAAAACATTTATTGTGGAGAGTGATGCCTTAGGCCATGACAATGGTGTAGTTTTAATGAAATAATGAAGGCCCCTTGCCTTTGAAATAATCCAACTTAAATTAAAAACCTTACTCACAATGGTGTAGTTTTAATCAAATAAGGAAGGCCTCTTTCCTTTGAAATAATCCAACTTAAAGGAAAAAACTTAAACTCATTTATGAAAAAGCAATGTTGGTCATACTACATGAAGTTAAGAAATGGGGCCCTTACCTAATAGGAAGATAATTCAAAGTAAGAACATATCATGATAGTTTGAATTACTTCTTGGAGCAATGACTATCTTTAGAAGAGAAACACAAATGGGTTACAAAGATTCTAGGTTATTGCTTTGAAATTATCTACATGAAAGGAAAAGATAATATTGTGGCAGATGAATTTTCAAGGAAATAATAAGAAACATGGGGTTCACTATGTGTTATTTCTATTCCACAATTTGATTGGGTGGAAGAAGTAAGGATATAATGAAAGAATTATCAAGAGGTATGCAAGATAATTCAAAAGCTACAAGAGGACCCCAATGCATTAGATAAAGTTTTATGGAAGAATGGTTTTCTATGATATCATGATCACCTATATTTATGTAAGAATTCCCAACTCAAACATAAGGTCCTTCTAGAATTGTACACTTCTCCTATAGGAGGAGATTCAGGTTTCTTGAAGACCTACCACAAGATCAAAAAGGATTTTTTGGGGAAGTTCTTAAAATTGATGTTCAAATTTTTTTTCTTATAAATGGAGGTATGCCAAGAGAATAAGGGAGAGAAACTCAATACACTAGGTCTCCTACAACCATTAGCTATAGCAAGTCTATGTTGGGAAGAAGTTTCAATGGATTTTATTATAGGTTTACCCAAATCTGAAGGAAATACTGTCATCAAGGAAGTAGTGGATCGACTGACAAAGCATGCCCATTTTTACTCTCTTTCTCATCCTTTTAAAGAAAGTACAGTAGCCGCAACATTCATATAAATAGTTCAAAATATACATGGAGTCCCCAAGATTATTGTAAGTGACAGAGATCTAATTTTTACTGAAAATTTTTGGACTGAATATTTTCTTGCTTGGGTACTCAATTGGCTCACAACTCATATTACCATCCTCAATGCGATGGGGAAAATGAGATTGTGAATAAATTTCTAGAAGGATATCTTCATTTCTTTGCATATGATAAAAAAAAACAATGGGTCAAGTGGTTTCCCTTGGTATAATGGTGTTAGAACACATCCTTCCATCATAAAAAATGTCCCCATTTATGGAAATTTATGGATATTATCCTTCATCCATCACATCTCCCTTGAAAGGGACTACAAAGATTCATGAAATGGAGGACCACATAGGTCACCAACAAGAGGTTCTCAAACTATTCAAGGACAACTTGGTTATGGTACAAAATATGATGAAACAACAAGCAAATCAACATTGTAGTGAAAGGGAATTTGAAGTAGGGGATTGGGTATCTTTGAGGTTACAACCATATAAACAAATTTCCCTCAAGAAAACAATAAGGACAATAAATTAGCACCCAAATATTATGGCCCCTATAATGCATTTATTGCTTAAAGAAGGTAATCAGTGACAATATCCTAGTCCAAACTAGTTTAAGAAAGATCAATGAAGAAGGGCAAATCATACTAGAACTAGAAAAAATTCTTGAAACAAGGATTACGAGGCTATGAAATCAAGAAATTACTGAGTACCTCATCAAATGGAAGAACCTACCAGTGGAAGAGGTGACATGAGAAGATGATTTATTCTTGAAGAAACACCTACAATTAGTCAAGTGTTGAGAAAAACACTTGTTTGAATGGGAGGGGCATGTTAATCCCTAGAAAAAGGCCCATGTTAAGTATAAAACCCCTTATTAATTCCTAGATACTAAATTTTTACATTTCTAGTGTTATATTTGTATGTAGGCTAGAACCCTTCATTGTACCCTTTCATTATAATTGCAATCTTTGTCTCCTATATATATATATATATATACCAAGGAGACGTAGTCTTAGGATAATCTCTTCTCATCTTGTACATTGAATATATTGTAAAAGGAGGTTTCCCTCTCGAAGTGGATTTTTATTCATTGATTTTTTATCATTCTCAAGGCATTGGTTCATAACACAATGTCATCTTCTCGATGAGCTAGAGTGTGTATGTATGTGTGTCAAGCTAGATAATGTAAACTTAGAATATTGTCCTGAATTTTGTATTGAGGATATCCATGACTTGTATGTTAGTGTGGAGCCAATGAGACAATATCTATTATTTTATAACAACAATATACAAAGCAAGCTCTTTCTTTGAGAAAAAATATATTAATTTATATAAATATTGTACAAAAACTAGATATTACTTTATACAAGTTTCTATTAAAAGTTATGAACATTAATTCTTATAGACATTTTAGAAAAAACATCCTTATAAAGGAGGTTTTCATAACTACTTAGATAGAAAGCAAACACATTGTAATAAGTAATATATACTTTGAAGAATTGAGGATAGGCTTAATCATCCTCATCTTCCTCTCTTCTTCACTTGAAGAAGAGTCATCTCTTTCATGATCTAGATTAGTTGTCTCAATTCTTTCAACTTTATTAGGAGATACATATTCAGAAGAGAAAGTATTGGGAGACTCGAGCCTATTTTCTTCAGGGGTAGTGGTATCGAGACTTTTCTTTTTCTCTTATTTTACTCCTTGTTTTTATTCATTTATTTGTTTCTCTTTGGAGGAGTCCTTATTAACTAAAATTTTTATGTAACTAGTAATCATGATAAAAACATACCGGTACATTAAAAAAATAGTTCATTCTACTAGAAAGTTGTTAAACTAGAAATAACAATGATGCATAAAAACTTGTGAAAAAAGCTAAACAAAAATTTAAAAAACATTACAATGACAAACTAGAAAACAATTAAAGATAGACATAAACTTGAAAGTAAATGCTGCCCCAAAATGGAAACAAAAGGGAATGGTTTATCTCAATGAATGAACACTACAATGAATGTTTCTCGTAGTCATTATAAATATAAGTTTTGAACTTGCAGTTCACATGGTTTTCTATTGTATTAGATCAAAAAAATTGTGTTAATCCATATACCATTCCTAAATACAATGATGGTTGTGTTGTTAGGATATCCCATAGGTTGGATACATATATAAACACTTTCATTTCAATAATATTCTCACATGCATGCTCGTTATTGTTCAAATTATTTCTTTTAACCTTTCAACCATAACAAACAAATCAAATTGTATTCCGTTAGATTACAATGGGACTTGATAAAGTACATTGACATAAAATTTATTTGTAAGAACAATTTATCTATAATTCCCAATTGCATACAAAATTGATGGCATGATTCAACTGTCAATTTTTTTTGGGCACCTATCATGGCATACCTTCAGTGCACTTTTCTATGACCTACAAACTCAATATGTAAACGTTTTTCTATGTTTGTTAGACTTAGAATAAATGCATGGATTCTATGAGGGAGGGTTTTAGAAAAATGTTGCTAGTGAGAAAGGGAATAATGGTTGGCATGAGATGTCATAACACTGACAAAGGTTACAACTTGTCTAGGAGACAAAAACATTTTAAAAAACGCATTCTCCCTTCAATTCCATCAAGAGAAATTTTATAATGGAAATGAAAAATCTTAAATTTACTTGTTAGATTAGTGATCAATCATGTCTAGATGCTCGATCCATTTCATTCTTCCACATAGATCTAATGTCAACATTATCATAACTATGTAGATTTTGGTGTGCATCTCTCCTATTGTTGGGGGGTTGAAGACCCAGGTTTTATCAAGATTTGACCAAAACAAAACCCAAGGCATTGCCATATTGAATCTTTAGTCGAGGACTAAAGAAGGTCTCACCCGAGATGCCATGTGAATCACATAGACCATATGTTCTTATGTCGGATGTGAAGGGACATTGCATACAAGGAAAAATCTCAGGATTTTATAAATTCATCTATTCATAATCCATTAACACAGTAATAAGAATGAACCATTTAGAAAAACATCCATTCAACTCATAAAACACATATCAGGTTGCAAAAAGAATCATGACTTTGTATTATATCCATTAGTTCCAAAATGCATACAGAGATAGACTCATATTATATAGAACTATGCTTATGCACTATGTTTCATTCCACACTCATTCCATTCCATTGTTCTATGTGTTCTATGTTCATTTTCCACACCAAAACTGACTCTGTTCAAAACTTAGACAAGACTCATACAAAAATCAGACATAACTAGACTAAAAAATTGTACTGTTCTTACTCTTTTTCACTTGACTTTGTCTACTCTTTTTTCTTTGGAGCTCCATCAATTTCTTCTCTTCTCCACTCTCTTTAGTAATAATGAAATCCACACACTTCTTTTGTCTACATGCATCCTATGTATCGTCCTTGGAGCATGGAAATCCTAACTAACTTGCTAGCTCATCCATAATATTTCCTACGATCCTTCAAGATGTTCTCATTCATCATTCAGGAATAATCCCAAAGATATTCTCATATTTGGTCTACATGTGATATCTTCTAGAACCTTTGCATGCAATAAAAAACTTGGTTGACGCATTCCTTATTCCTTTGGTTGATGCAACTGTTGATCTTCCTTGCACCACATAGTGTATATGCGCGCATAGTGATAATATGTGGCGTGCACAACTAACCCAAAACCTTGCAAGGTTCCAATAGGCCCCCAACACTATTAGTTGGATCATCCTTGAGCCAACGACGCTATTCATGGCTTGAGAGAGGAGTTAGATGGGACAACTACCATGACTTCCTTGATAAAGTGTCAAAAGTCCTTGTAAACCTCATTAAAATTCTCCTATAGTCTCTCTGTGAGCTGACAATTGTATTTTGTATCAGCCATGGTAAAGTTCAGAGATTGGAGGTTGATTAGTTCCATTTGGGATAGCATAGGGGTCGCTAATGTGTGTTTCACTTCCATTTAAGTGTAGTGTCACTCTTCTTTACTTGTCGCTTCTAATGCGATGCCAGAAATTTTTTGTTGTTCAACATGGGTTGTTGTGATCTATTGTAGCTTAGTGGCAATGGACGTCATTTTCGTTGGGAATTCTCATAGGGGTAAGGATGGTAGTTCTTTCATTTGTTTCATGAATTTGGCATGATTTTTCTGAATATGATCATCAACGGCCCGGACCTCCATAGAATTCTGGAGGTGAGTCCAAAAGTGAAGCTTTACTCAACTAAACCTGCAATGTTGACAATCTGTTCCATCCTTTTGAACAATGCTTCATCAACAACTACTAGATTTTGTTGTAACTCTAGGTTGTCTAGGGTGGACCATTTGAGTTTCTCATAAAGATCGATATTTTGTGTCTCTAATTCCTGAATGTGCTCTTTGAATGCATAAATCTTATAAGGCACAACCATGTCTAGATACTCATCTCTTGGATAGGGTACTTAGGAATAAGCCTCATCCACTACATTGAGAATTTCCTTATGAAGGGTGAGAATCATTGTTGGAGATGCATGTGGTTTGTAGGACCTTAGGTTCGATTTATATTGACCAAAAAAAACCTTTCATACAACGACCCTTTCAGCATCACCTGCATGCAGGTGAAGTCTCACCCAAGGCATCTATTGGGACTACAGGAACCAAGTTTCTGCAATAGTGAGGGAATGGGAGGTGATCATCCTTGTTATTCTTACTTATCTATTTTTTGCGCGTTATTTTGTATTTTCTCTTCTTAGGTTACTTAGTGAATTCAATTATGTATTACCATTATACTTCATATTTCAACATAGCTCAATTACCGCATCATCCATAATTATTGTGAAACCATCATTTAAGGAAAAGAGTTAATCTAACATGCATATAGAGAATATCCATCACATAAAATAAAATAACACAATAGTTAAAGTGGTTCACCCAACTTTGGACTACATCCACAATGGTTGGATTCTTTATTATTCTTTTTGCAATTGTCTCAGGCTTGCGCACCGTGCTTACAAAGATACATCATGTTATATTTTCCTTAATCTAGCCTAGCCGCTTTGTAGTGCAAACCTCTCTCTCTGCGACATCTCCTTAACATACATGCATAGAATATTTCCCTCTCAATCTAATCTATCAGTCTCTTTTCGAACAACACAGAAGAGAACTAATAAAGAGGAACCTTGTATTTAGAACCCCTATTATCCCAACCCATTACATATTTATACATGAATTATAGGGCTTAAAACCCTACTTTACTCACCCTAAAACCCTATTACAACTCAGGATAACTCAAGTTGACTCACTGATCGGGCTTGATTTTCCTTCTTTTCCTTCTGCATGTTTCTTTCGCATTCAGACTACTGATCTTCGTGCTTTTACATGTCCTTCTATATTTAGCACATCGAGCTATCATCCTTCCTTTTCGCCTACTTTCTCCTCTGCTTTATTCCATATATTTATTCCTCTACTTTATTATGTTCTTGATGTGCATTGTACACATGATTTTGCCTCAATTGCGCACTCCTAATTCTTCCTTATCTTCCTTCTTCTTATTCTTCTTCTGCACACATCTTCCATACTTAGGATTTTTGTGAATAATATTCCCCCCAATGGCTTTCCAATAGGCCCCCTACTCTCACCTGTGGCTCGTCTCGGGCCGCTTAGTCCTATTGTGCACTCCTCCATGCTTTGATAAACTTTTGGGAGGCTTCCTTAGCTACTGAAACTTCCTTTATTATTGTTGCCTCATTTTCCATAATTTCTTCGACACCCTTCACAGTCAGGGATGTAATATTTTCTTTTGTTTCATGTGTTGCTTGTTTCACCTTGCCCTATGTAGTCGATAGTTCTCCTATCACCTTCAATGCATCTTCTTGTAGTGATCCTAAGCATTGCTAGAGGATCTTCTACTGATCCTTCATCCTTTCAACTTCCACGTATGTCTGTCTTTGTGCCAAAATGGTTGTCATTCTTTTGGCGAGTGGAAGGGTGTTTATTCTCTCTGAATATATCTGGGCCTTTTCTTGCACTTCCCTTAATGTTTCTTCCATGGCCTTCATCTTTGGATCCTCTACCAGATCTGTCCAGATTTGCACGCTTTCCTTGCAGAGTTTTGCACATTCATCCTCCATTTTCTTGATGTTGGCTAGGACTGTCATTGTCATTCTCTCTATTCCTTCTCATTTGTCTGGTGGTGTTCCCAATCTACTATTCAACTGCATGTCCTCGATTCACGTTCGGAAACCCTTGATGACTTCGCCAATTTTTAAGACCAGTTATTCCATAGTATCCTCTACTACTATTGGTGCTTCCAAAATTTCCTTGTACAACTTCTGGATGGCTTCTTGTGTCTTCAGTGCCATTACCTCAGCTTTGTACTTTGATTTTAGAGCTTTACTGGCCCTTTCTTCAGCCTCATTCTTTTCCTTCAGTTCTCCTTCCACTTTTTCTTCGACTTCCCTCTTTTGTTGTAGCGTAGTTGCATACTATTGTTGCAATTGAGCCCTTTCATCTATTACTTTGGTCATTTACCAATTTTCTTCATCTGCATGGAGTCTAATCTCATGCAATATGCCTATCTACAAGCTTTGTAATACGTTTATAGGAATCCATGTTACCACTATGTTCATATGGTTCAGTTCTTTCATTTGTTCTTGCAATTCAGGTGTTAGGAACTCTACTGCATCTATCTCTATTTGTAATGTTCTGCACCGAACTGATAAATCAGTCAAGACTGGATGAGAAACCTCTGCTTCCTCCATTGGAATTGTGGACAGTCCTCCCTCTAATATGCACTTTGGTGTTATTTGGGCTTCTTCCAAGAGCTATTGTAATGCTACCAATTTATCCTTCACCTTCAGGTGTTGTGTTATTTGTTTCCTTGTATCTTCCTTAATGAATTCCTCTATGACATCCTGTACTTGGTATCTGATTTTGTCCATGTCATCATTGGTCAAATTATATACTGGGGGTACCTTGTGTTCTTTCGTCTTCTTGTGTGCACCTCCTGCTGGTTCCTTCCCCTTATATTTTCATTTCACTCCTTTCATGGGGATTGCTTGTTGTGCTCCTTCTGCTAATAGGTCAGATGTGTTTCCTACATCATTGTTATGGTCATTCCCCTTCCCCTCGTCCAGTTCTTCCTCATCCCTATCATATTCTTCTTCTTCTTCCTAGTACTTTGAATTGAGGTGCGTTGTCTTTTCTGGATGGTACATAATATCTATGAAAATTTGCTTATGAAGTTGAAGCTCCAATTGTTTCCTCGACCTCTAGTGGAACTGATGGGTGTTTCGATTGCTTCTGTGTCACTTTTTATGGAGCTCCAAATTTTTTCGGGGCCATTGTTTCGTGAAACATACTCTTTTACTTTCTCTATGGTTGTTATGGTATGGTTGTAGTTTGGCTTTGAGTTGCTCTGGTTTTCTTTGGTTTGCTCTCACTTTCATGTAGCTCTTAGTAACAATAATTCATGCTCGGTGACCTTCAATTGATTTTTTTCTTCCTTGCCAACTATTCATGTCTCTTCGCACCTTAACTAAATTTTCCAATCCACCAATGAGGTTTATGAATGGTTAAATAAATGCAACTTTATTACCAAATTTATCGTGTGATTTTTTCCTCGTACCGCCAGTATGTCGTGATTTTCGGCGACTATTACCATTTAAGATTATACGACATCTTTATGACCTATCATTACCACTTTGTAGTCATTGTTTCCTTTCTTTAATGCCCTTAACTGTATTTTCCCGCACTAGACTTTTGCGCACACTTAGTTGACTTTATTTGTTCCCTTTATCTGTGTGATACATCCTTTTTCTACACAATACTTCTTCCTGTTTCCCTTTAAATTTATTTTGTTTTCTCCCTTATTCTACTTTTTATTTGTTTTTCTTCCTTTTTCTACTTTTTATTTGTTTTTATGTATTTTACCTCCCTACTATAGTATAGTTACTATGATACATGTGTTTCGAACTAGCCCAAATTACTGCACACATTGTTGACTATCTCTATAGAGTTTCAGTTGAATACCATTCACCATTCCTCTAAGAGATTCTCCATTCAAGGTTTCCAACTGTGCAACACCTACCTTTGTCACATGTTGAATCACATAGGGTCCTAACCAATGCATTTGAAACTTCCTCGATGTTGCATAAACTTATTGTCATAGATTGATGCTAAGTCTCTTGCTTGGAACTTTTTCTGTTTAATGTGTCTATCACGTCATGCCTTCTCTCTTGCCTTCTGAACTTGTTGATGGAAACCTAAGACAAACTAATCTTCCTCAAGTTGTACCAACTATGACAATATATCCTCTACTTCACACGAGTCTGAAAGATTAGTGATCACTACAATGTGCATGCTAGGTAGAATAAACTCAATTGGCATCGCTACTTCTTGTCCATAGACCAACCTGAAAGTTGTCTTCCCTGTCAACTTTTCACTTGTCATCCTGTAGGACTATAAAACTACAAGAACTCTTAAGTCCCAATCATCTCTCCCTATGTTTTAGATCTTTGCCAAAGCATTCTCCGGGATTATATTGAAAGCTTCCATTGTCCCATTTTCCTGAGGATGATATGGGGTGTTATTTTGATGATGAATTTGAAACTCCTCAGTCAATGCTGAAATTGTTTTATTTAAGAAGTGTGTTCCTTGCTAACTAAGTAATATATGAAGACATCCAAATCGTGTGACTACATTCTCAAATAGAAATCGCACAGTAGTCTTCACACTACAATGTAGGAATGGTGTTGCTTCTCCCATCTTATCAAACACTCTGTTGCAATGATTATGTACCTTGCCCCTGATCTTATTGCTTGTGGGTTGATTGGCCCCACAGATTCTATGTCCCATTTGAAAAATTCTTGCAACACAACCTGTGGATTTAAAGGAATTTCATCCCTCTTGGATGGATTTTCCACTGTTTGACATACATCAAAAGACTGACAATATTCCTTAGCATCTTTATGAAGTGTGGGCCACCAGAGCCCTGCACATAAAATATTTTGCACAATCGCTTTTCCTACATAATGTCCTTCTATAATCCTGTCATATGCTTCTGCGAGTATCATCGATCTTTCATGTTCCAGCACACATTGTCTCAATATTCCATCTGCACCCAACTTGTATAAATTCCCTGCAATCAACTAATAATATGTTTCTTTCACTACTAATTGTTTCTTCTACGCAACTATCATATCTGATGGGGCCAATCTTATACTTAGAAACTGCACGATGTCTGCAAAGTAATCATCCACCATTTTGACTACAAATAGTTGTGCATATGGTAAGTTGTCAACTAAATTTCCTGCATCTTCTCCTGAAAGTATGTGTGATAAATGATCTGGTCCTACATTCAACTTCCCTGGTTTCACCACAACCTCAAAATTGTATTCCTAAAGAAAAAATATCCATATACATATACCCCCACCCACAACACTGGCTTGTTCACTAAATATTTTAATGTAGAATGGTTTGTGTACATCTTAAAGTGAGAACCCAATAAATAATGTATGAACTTCTGCAGTGCATATACCATTTCCAATCCTTCTCGTTTAGTGGTAGTATAATTTTTCTCTCCTATATATAGATTCCTACTTGAAAACGCATTTGGGTGATCTATGTCTCCCTCCCTTGGTTGAGATAGAACTAGACCCAACACATGGAAGATGCCTCTACATGAACATGGAAATCCTTGTTCCAATCTGGAAAGATCAAAATCAGTGTGGTCACTAGTTTTTTCTTTAAGGTGTCCAAACCCTTATGACTGTCCTCGTTCCATTGGAACTTTTCTTCCTTTTTCAGTAACGTTTCCATAGGTGATGTGATCTACGCATAGCCTTTGATAAAATTCCTGTAATATCTTGTGTGACACAAAGTTTCCCGAAGTTGTATGACTGATATAGGTTGTTCCAAATACATAATCATTGCAATCTTGGCTAGATCCATGAGTAATCCCTGCTTGCAGACTACATGGCCCCCAAAAATTCCAAAGGGTGTGCAAAAAATACACTTATTCAAATTCAATGAAATCTGACACTGTCAACACCTATCCAACATTAGCCTAATCACTTCTATGTGATCCTTCAGTAGAATAAACACAATCCAATCATATAAGTATACTTCAAGGAACTTATGAATCAATTCCTTGAACGGTGCAACCACAACTCTGGAAAACACTGAAAAGAAATTCTTCAGTCCAAAAGGCATTACTGTATACTGATAACTTCCCCACTTTGTTAGAAAATTAGTCTTGTACGAGCCTTCCTGCTCAATTTTTATCTAGTGGTACCCCAAGAATCCATTTGTGAAAGAATAAGTCTCTTGGCCTCCTACGTTCCCCAATACCTCATCTGTGAACGATGTTGTAAATCGGTCATGCAAACATGCATCATTCAACTTCCTTAGATCCACACAAATCCTGATTCCTCATGTCTTCTTGTCTTGCACTACCATTGGACTGATCCATTATGATTCTAACATTGGTTCAATGATTCCTGCATCGAACATCCTGTCTATTTCGGCTTTCACCTTCTCCTTGTACTTCATATTTAACCTCTATGGTCTATGTTGCACTAGCTTAGCTCTTGGTTTCAACAAAGTATTCATCTCACCTACGTCCCCAGCTATCCCCTTCATCTCTGAGAATGTAGTTGGGAATAGGTCTTGATATTCGTGAAATATTATCTACTATCGCATCACTCCAGTAATCCCCTATTTGCACAAACTTTGGATTCTATGTCATCCCAATGTTTACCTTCCATGTATTTATTGGTTGTGTGTATACAATAGACTCAATTTTGGTCTTTCTAGTACCTGTTCTCCTTATGTTTCAGGTACTTTCACATTCTTGGGATCCTCTTCATCCTATTCTTCCTTAAAAGCATTGTAACATTCCAATAACTCATGGACAATCATAGAAACTTTGTGCGCATTGCAGACTAATACCACCTCCATTGACCCTTCTTCTGAGAAGATCTTGGTTCAAATAGCCTATAATTTTGCATACATTAATGGGGATTCATGTTTGAATGTAAATGTTACCTTGAATATCTGATTCAACTCATCCTAGTTGTTTGTCTCTCTGCACATTTCCAATTCCATATACCAGTTCTTCGGAATTGTATCCAGTGTATGAATAAATATGTGCATCCATTCTATCTCTAGTATTTAACTCCATAAGTTTTTTCACTCCTTGAAGTCACTTGCCGGATCACTCTCCCTTGTATACTTCTATGCAATATTTTCTACCTTGGCATCAAATCTTAGTTGCAATATCCTTCTAATATGCGACCAATATTATATTCCTTCTTTGTGTGCAACCCACCATCTGGATATAGTCACTTTTAGGACAACATCTAGTGCCAACAACCTTTGTTGTTTGGGTAAATGCAACTCAAATGCCTTTATAAACAATATTATATCAGTTAATCCATCATACCTGATTGGATCGCATAACTTTGTTCCAATCCAACACAAGGATCGGGTCATGCGTGCACATCGTCTAGTTGATACTTTATGCATCCTCTGCTACCAATGATCTAGACCTTCTTTTGAATATGATGCACACGAACTGATACTTCTCCAACTCAGTGCACCATCTGCAATGGGATTTACATAATCATCTATCCACACATTCATGTTATACAAGTTGTCAATGCATTTCCTCTTGTTGGCTCTATGCATCTCTTTCCTCTGTTAGTTCCAATGGTGTAGTAACTTTCAAATATTCGACTTCAAATATAATCTCCCTCCTCTTCGGATTAATGATTTCCTGATTATCAAAGGCTCATTCAAGTCCCATCGGTGTTGGGTATGGTGGACTATCATTCATGATCTCAATTACTTCAAAATATGCCACACTACACACCCCATCTATGTTCACAGGTACTCCTATCAATCGACCAATCAATACTATCTTGTGCCGATTCATGAGCTTTAAATGAACAAGAGACTAGATCAGCTTGGGTTTTCCCATCATCTCCTAGGTCTGTTTAGGTAATACATTCACATCAAATATCAAGTCCAAGATAACATTATCAAGATCATATTCCCCAATTTGTGCAGTGATCAATCATTTCATATAGGGAATTCAATGTAGTTTCATATTTCATCAGCTCTACACAACTTCTCAAGAATTCTCTTAGAGTTCTTACCTTCCAAGTTGGATTCTCTGGCATAGTGCACTCATTGACATATGACACAAATAACGTTGATGTTCCCCAATCCTATCCAAGTACCTCTTTTCTTTCCCTCTGATATGTCTCCTTTTCCTGTCGAGGGTCAAATGTTGTCATATGACTTGCAGGCTTCCTTACCCATTTCTCAGTATTCTTTTATCCATTCGTCACATCAGCCCATGTTCTTTCTCCTCCGCACCTAACAACTTCTATTCTTGGTCCTTCATTGCATTTTTCATCTGACATCTTTGATGCATTCTAATTTGGATTATGGTTCTTATTTCCTCTTACCTGGCATTTCACAACTAGTTTAGAACAATCTTCTGTTGCATGGTCTAGTTCTCTATATTAGGTGCACATTGTACACAGATTTAGGAAGTCGAAGGCTAAGTGTCCTGATTGATTACAATTGTAAAATATTATCAGCCCTCTTCCTCCTCTTCCAAAGTTTCCTCTTCCTCGACCTCTGAAAATTTTTCCTCTGTTACTTGGGTTGAAGCCTCTCTGATTGTTATATTGTGGACAACCTCCTTCTGTTGCAACATTTTGTTGAGTGTGTGTTACTTTGATACTTTTGCAGTAATGTACATTTATTTGGATGGTGTCCCCATTTCTTACATATCTCAAAGTACCCCCCTCCTAGTAATGGATTCAGTGCTCCAGTCACCAAGTATTGTGGGAATGTTGGGCATTCATCCTTTTGGTGGCCTTCGATCCTACACTTGGTACACAAAACTTGTTTTCGTTTCTCCTTTCCTTTTGTGAGTTCTGCCAACTGAATTGTCAAGGAAACCAACTGCACTTGTACCTACGCCATCCCTCCACTATCTCTTACAGGCAATGCTTCCAGCTCCATTGAAATATCTAAAGCTTCAGGCTATGATGTAAGATTCTATTGAATCAACGGCCTGTGAATGTTTGACATAAGTCCTACAATAAATATGTTAAGAACCAAATATCAATATAGCATAGGAAAACCTCAGAATAAGTACTCAATGCCTTGAAAAAGAGAGAAATTCAGATAATAAGCCTCTTCGAGGGGGGAACCTCCTTATACCCACATAAATGTCCAAATACAAGATGATTCAAAATGAAAATGTCTCCTTGGTATATATAGGAGACTAGGAGGTACAATTACAACTAATGGACCCAAGATGACATAAATAAAGTAACATTACTAATGTAATATGCCCCAATTAAGGGTTAATGTGCCACTATTTAGGGCTTAACATGCCCATCCCCTTGAGACAAGTGTTGTCTGCAATGCTTGAGTAACTCTGGATGCTTCTGTATAAAATACTTGTCTTCCCAAGTGGAATCTCCAGCCGGTAGTTTCCACCATTTAATGAGATACTCTGAAATGGATATATTCCTTAGCTAGCGAATTCTTGTGTTAGTGATGGCTTCGTGCTCCAATATGATTTTTCCTTCCTCGTCAAGTTCTGGAAATATAGTTTGAATTGGGATCTTGTCACATATAACCTTCATGAAGCATGAAACATGGAAAACTGGGTGTACTCGTGAAGATGCAAGCAACTCTAATTTGTATGCCATAGTACCAATATTTTGTAACATCTTATAAGGGCCATAGTACTTTGGTGATAATTTATTATCCTTCTTGGCTTGCTTGAGGGAAATTTGTTTGTATGGTTGTAGTCTTAAAAATACCCAATCCCCTACTTCAAAACTTCTTTCACTACGATGTTGATCTACTTGTTGTTTCATGCGATTTTGTGCCATGGTCAGGTTGTCCTTTAATACTTGGAGAAATAGTTTTTGATGCTCCATGTGATCTTCCACTGCTTGAATGTTAGATTTTTCTTTTAGAGAAGAAGTGATGTAAGGAGGGTGGTATCCATAGAGTTCCATAAATGATGTCATTTTTGTTGCAGTATGAAAGGAAGTGTTATACCACCATTCTACCAATGGTAACCATTTGAGCCATTGTGTTTGTTTATCAAATACAAAGCAACAAAGATAGCCTTCCAGACATTTGTTCACTATCTTGGTTTGTCCATCAGATTGAGGATGATAGGATGAGCTATGAGCCAATTGAGTACCCAAACAAGAAAATAATTATGTCAAAAAATGTCTAGTGAAGATGGGATCTCTATCACTTACAATAATCTTTGGGCTTCCATGTATCTTTTGAATTGTCTCCATGAATGTGATGGAAACTATGATGGATTTGAAGGGATGAGAGAGTGAACAAAAGTGTGCGTACTTGGTCAGTCTATAAACAATCACCATGATGACATTCTTTCCTTCAGACTTTAGTAACACTGTGATAAAATCCATGGAAACCTCCTCCCAGCACTGACTTGGCATGGATAATGGTTGTAAAAGACATGGGGTATTAATTGTTTCCACCTTATTTTGTTGGAAAACCAAACATTCTGCCACAAACCTTTGAACATTAGTTTTAAGGCCATCCCAAAAAAATTCCTTCTTGACCCTATGGTAGGTTTTCAAAAATCTTGAGTTCCCTCTTACCGGAGAGGTGTGCAATTCCAAGAGTACTTTTTGTTTGAGTTGGGAGTTCTTACATAAATATAAGCGATCTTTGTACCATAGTGTATTATTTTTTCATGTAAATGTATCTGATGCACTGGAATCCTATTGCAACCTTTGAATGAGAGTCCACACATTTTCGTCATTCTTCCATTCATCCCTTGCTTCTATTATCCAATCGGGTTGGATGATCGATATAGCATAGAGAAAGGCATCAACATCTTCACCAACAACATTTTTCTTCCCTTTTTTATAAACAATTTCAAAATCATAACCCAATATCTTGGTCACCCATTTTTGTTGTTCTTCTGAAGACAATCTTTGTTCCAAGAAGTATTTAAGACTATCATGATATGTTTTGACCTTGAAGTGCCTACCTATTAGGTAAGGGCACCATTTCTTCAATGCATGTAGTATTGCAATCATTTCCTTCTCATAAATTTGTTTGTGTAAGTCCTTTCCCTTGAGTGGCCGACTTTCAAAATCCAGGGGCCTTCCTTATTGCATTAGGACAACGTCAATGCCATTTCTCGGGGCATCAGATTCCACAATAAATGTTTTTGTGAAGTCTGGTGTCGTCAAGACAAGAGTTTTGCACATCACCTCTTTAAGTTGTTCAAAAGATTTAGTTGCCTCTGGAGTCCATGAAAATGCATCCTTCTTAGTTAGTTCCATTAAAGGTGCTGCTATTCTCCCATAGTTGCGAACAAACTTGCGGTAATAACCTGTCAAACCCAAAAATCCTCTAAGAATCTTCAATGTTTTGGGAATCGACCAGTCCATCATGGCCTTAATCTTGTTAGGGTCTACCTTGAAACCTTCATGAGATACAATATGACCCAAATACTCTACCTCTTTCACCCCAAATAAACATTTGGATGGTTTGGCATATAGTTGTTTCTCCTTTAGTAGTTGTAGCACCTTGTCAACATGTCACACATGATCTTCCCAAGACTTGCTATAGATTAGTATATCATCAAAATATACCAACACACATTTTCGAAGGAATGGCTTGACGATGGAATTCATCAACCCTTGGAATGTGGAAGGTGCATTTGTAAGGCCAAAAGGTATGACCAAAAATTCATAATGGCCTTCATGAGTTCGAAATGTTGTTTTTGGGATATCTTCTTCCTTCATTCTAATCCGATGATACCCTGAACGAAGATCCAAATTTGTGAAATAGATTGCTCCATGTAGTTCATCTAACATTTCATTAATGACGGGAATGGGAAACTTATCTTTAATAGTGATCTTGTTGATATCTATATAATCTAGACACATATTCCATGAGCCATCTTTCTTGAATACCATTACCACCGGTGCAGAGTGAGAACTTTGGTTAGGTCTAATAATGCCAGCCTCTAACATTTCTTCAAACATGTTCTCAATTTCACTCTTCTGGGCATAAAGGTATCTGTACGACCTGATATTAGGAGGAACACTCCCAGGAATTAGGTGAATATCATGATCATGATTTCAAGTGGGTGGAAGACCTTTGTGAATATCTTCAAATACTTTGTAATTCTTATCAACGATCCCTTAGAGATCTAGGGGAATAGATGGCTTAGATGTTTGAACATATAGTGAGAATAGTTGTGCAATTACACCTTGATGCCCCTTTTTAAATCATTTTTTCATGCCATTAGATCTTATCACCTTACCGAGTTTCCCTGTGATACCTCTGAACTCAATTTATTTTCCTTCCAATGAAAATTTCATAAAAAGTTCTTGAAAATTAAAAGACACTCTTCCTAATGATTGTAACCATTGGATTCCTAGTATGACATCAACACCACCCATGGGTATAGCAATCATTGGACTATTCATTACATATTCCCCCATATTAAGATTGATCTTATTGCATTTTCCTGAGCAATTGATAGTTCCTCCATCTGCAATCATTACTTAAAACTTTGGTGCTGGATATACACAACAATTGAGAGATTTGGATAATTTATAGTGAATGAAATTATGAGTACTACCAGAATCAATTAGGACTATTATCTTTTTCTTTTTGATATATCCTTCGATATTGAGGGTTTGAGGAGTGATA
>JASDQU010242843.1:51130-65448 GCA_032191745.1 Picea mariana
TAAGAAAAACTGCTATAGAAACATTTCTCACTTAAGTTTCCTAAAGCTAAACTGCATTTTGCTCGTCTAGTAGCCAATAATGAAATGTCACTTGGCTCTTTTTTAAATTGCTCGATCTTTTTCAGTATTGACAAGTGTAAGGGTTGTGCATAATACTGTATAGTATGGCTTGTTATGCTTACAAGGTTGAAGCAACTACAAATGTTTATGGTGAATTTTAATATTTTTTAATATATATATATATATATATATATATATATATATATATTATTGCCGTCCCCAACCTGCCGTCCCCTGAAAAATTTGGGGGTGCGCTCTAGCCGTCCCGGGGACGCGTCCCCCCGTCTCCGTCGTTCCCCCGTCCCGAAAACCAATGCAACATAGTTAATATTCCACATAGAATGAGTAATACACATGCATATATATAGTCCAAGAAAAGCAATGCGCAAATCTTAGGAGTACATGCGCCATAGTAGTGATCTAAAGGAGATCTGGACACTAACTCACTATAGTGGGAGTCAACTAATAGCTAGTCTCATTTAACTGTCAAAGCAATCACCAGTTAACTGAGTTCACACGTATGGAAGAGAGAGAAAGGCATGCATGCATGAGACATGCAACCTCCTTCTCTTAAGCATGAAAAAAGCAACTGCTGCATGAGAGAAAAGCAAATGTTGCATGTATTAGTTACCTCCAGTAGTTTAGCTGAACTCCTAACTGAAGTCAAACTGAAGTGACAATGCGCCCTGATTTTTACGAAATCTCCTAAAAAATAGGAGACCCTCTCGATGACTAGAAATCCCTAAAAAATAGGAAAAATAATTACTCGGTGAGTGTGTAAGTGTGTAATATCTCTAACAAAATCATGGCTGAAATCTGGAGAACCAGATATATATGTATATGGCTTATCAGTGATATGATCTGCAAATTTGTAAGCTTGGTATCAAGGGACTATTAGTTAAACAATGGTATTCTAAGGAAGCATTCATAACAATTTAAACAAATGCTGGAAAGATCCGCTTTTCAGATTTGTATGTTTCTCAAAACCGAGATCATCAAAGCCAATCTAGTTCTACAAGTTAAGCACAGATGATTGCATTTCTAGTTATAAGCTATAACAGTGTACTTTTATAGACAGTGGCTAGCGGCATTTTTCAAGATAATCTGAAAACCCTCATTTTTATTTATGCAATCCAGAAACAGGCTCAGCCATGTAGTAGTACTTTCCGATCCAATATTTTAAAATAAAGGATGAAACTAAACAGGACATTTAAGGCAAAGCTATTGTCCTCCAAGTAAGATTTTTCTTCCAGGAGTTGAACTTCATAAATTGCACCCCTATTGTATAAGCCCAACAAATGGTGCAAGGTAGAAATGTAATGACATGTAAAACACCTGTATTTGCTTCTTTTGCTAGTTTATAACATCTATGATCACAAGGGACTTGCTTTATATCCTGATTTCAAAGGGATAATGAAATGATAATTTACAACCAATACAAAACCTAATAGCTTAAATTTGCAAGGTCACATAATGTTACCCCTGATGAAAATGTATCATTCATAATGTAGTATAGGATAAGAAAGACACAAGACTATCAACACTCCTTACAAATATAGCTTTATAACTGGCTGTAAATCTAAGATTGTCAAAATATAAGGACATGTTAAAGTTGTTTTACTTAAGAGCATAAAAGCAATAGCAAATCATATACTTAAAATGGAATCCTTCGTACAAATCTTACCTACATCGTCTTCAAGTTTTGCACTGTTCAATTCAGTAACAAGCTTTGAAATGGAATCCTTTGTACCATTCTGTTACCCATTCAAAGCCCACAGAAAGACAATTAGCTCTGCCATAAACCGATTATTTTCTTGGAAGTAAAAGCTCAAAAAGTTTTACTGCATTGGTGAAACAACCCGTCAGAGGTGACAATAAGCCAATCCCCTATGCATTAAAGAAATAAAGGAAGATGGTAACTCAATATATCACATGAATTCAACATGATAAAAATATGTACAATCTAAAAAATTGTGACTACATTAATTAGATCACGAAGCTTGTGCTTTTTAAAATAGAAAAGTAATTATATCCCAGTTTATAGTTATAGAGTATGCCTAAAGTCTAATAGCTATGGTCAACGTGTCTTGAAAAATCTTATAACAAATGCAAGATGCAAACAATGAACGAAAGCATGCACTACTTAAAGTCTCAAAAACACAAACACTCACTCCCCCAACAGGTTCTAGTATCTTTTTTAAATCGAAAGCATTATAAGAGGGAGAAAATGTATAAGATGTATAAGAGGGGAAGTAGAAAAAGAAAATAGAGAGTTGGAAGAGGAAAGACCTAAATTTTGAGACCTTCAGGCTTCACCATTCAATGAAACTCTTCAACCTTTATAGGGCTCAAAACCAAAGTAAACACATTTAGTCACCAAATTTTACATGCAATTTTGCATACTTTTGTGACCAACACAACTTTATTTCAAAACTGAAATTTAACTCAAACAACGAAATTTGATCTCTTATGTACTTCTAGGGCAAGTATCCAGTATCTAGTATCTACTCAAAACTAAAAAATAGTCCAGGTTTTCATTAAAATACTTTATTATTGTCACTCAAAATGCGGCATGCTGCAGATACATCCAATCACTGTAATCATCAACCTGGGTTGAAAGCTCATGCCTGCTAGAAATGCCACTCTTGTTGGGTATAGACGACAACTCACTATTGAGCATGTTGTTCATTTATTGCCATGCTACACAACGTCTTTATATTAGATACTTTGATGTTGTATGTTATTATTTCCCCTTTGAGTCATCTCTAACTAAAACAATGTCTAACATTTATGCCTTGCATTCGTTGTTGATTTGGGTTGTCACTTGTTTCCATAAATCAATTATAGGTGTTTTCATATACACCCTTGCTTAGCATTTGTGGCAGTCGATTTCAAGGCGTCTTCTAATTCAACATATTGGGCAAGTGAAAAGCCGAGAATTCTTTTATTTATTGATTTTCCCAGGCCTTAACAAATCGAATCTACTGCAAACTGTCCAATATCAAACTAACTTCTTTCTAGGTGACAAGCCTCACATTGTTCTTATGGGCCTTTTTTTATCTTGGTGATTTTGAAACATCATGTTGGCACCAAAGTTAACCTACAAGTTTGGGAGTCCACGTTTGTGTGGCACTTTTACTAGTCACAATCTACTCTAGCGCATCTTCTGAACTACCCCATTTCTTCTTTGTCTCAAAATATCACATATATAGAATGGGAAATCGTTTCATTATGCAATTTTTTGTTTCTACAACTTAAACATTTCCCAATGTTTTTGTGTGCCCTCAACATGCCTTCTTCCATTAGTGTTGGGTTTTTATTAACGTTGTTTGATTTTTTTTCATGAGTGCTTGGTGTTTTCCTATTAAAGGAATTCAACAATCATTTGAATATACTATTGAACTCCAGTCTGAACTTCAAAGTCTAGAAGCAACGCATGATCGGAATCTTTCAACACTGGTGATTTTGTACTCTTCTTGGTACTTGTCTTGGAGATGTTAGGATTCATGATGGAACCCTAGGAGCTAGACACTAGGGTTCATGAGGAAACCCTAGGAGAAGATAAGGTCAACAGATGCCAGGTCCAACAAATAAGTCCTCTAGAAGACATTAGTATGAAGCCAAGAGCCTTTCACCAAGGCAAGGGAGGGTTGCCTTAGCTGCCTTTTCCCTTTTGCCAAGCCCACCGGGGGAGGAGTGATTGATTTGATTTATAGCCAGTTTAGTTTATAGGAGGGGATAGAGTCAGGAAGGGGCCAGTAGCCTAAGCCAAGAGATAAAGTGAGTGCACTGATCACTGATTTATTGGATTTGATCGATGCCCAGTTGAGTGCGGTCCCAAATGAGACAGCCAAGAATTGACAGAAAGGAGGAGGCAACTTCTCGGCTTCCTTGTTATACTTGGCATGGTGGAGTGTTACAGATTCATCCTAAAAACTTTTTAGCCCCTCACATAATTCCTCAACTATGAGTTGGCTCTCAGTCATCTTGGCATGTACCACAGAACGTGCCCGCGTTCGATACTTAGAGGCGTCTCATCTTCTCTAGTCGGTGGCCATCTCTCYAGACCGTTTTCCCCTTTTCAAGTGCTCTTGAGATATGCCAAGCCACCTCCTGCCATCTAAGCAGGACCTGAATCGAGCCATATAAGAGGACATCTACAGACAATACATCTAGGTCACATGGACTGCACCCTCGGAAAGCCTCGACCCACAGATGGCTTTCTACTAGTAAGATCATTGAGGTAGTATGATTCCCATGGAGTTGGAGYAATCAGAGTTATGTAAAGCTTAGGCATATAACCTAATCAAGCTTACAGGTTATGTTCCAATACGGAGCTTAGATTAATCATTAAGCTGAACAAGAGTTATGGAKTTAATTACATGTATTCATTTATTACTGTAATAACATGTGCTATGACGGGAAAGAGAGATGTCTTGGATGTTCTTAGAGAGATTGCTCCTGTGTGGTGCTACGGTTTTCTCTTGTGATGACCAAGGTTTGTGTTATACATGTAAACTCCTAAAGAAGAACACAACATTGAAAATGATTATGGTTCTTGTGCTTCTTGTTGTAGCACTAAGATTTTACCCTAGTAGAAGACATGGAAAGTGGAGTTAACACCTTGTGTGTTTTTGGAACTTTGTTTTAATGGGTTGTAAGGAGAGGGCAATATCATGAAGTTCTTGTATTCTTGAGAATCCATGAAGGTCTTGATGCCTATGATGTCGCAAGAGTGGAAGACCTAGGTTGAGGATTCAAACCCTAGGATGGACATGTAGATTTGGAGGCTAGCACTAGAGTTGCTTTGCCCTGTACGTGTGTGATGCAACGTGACTAGGGTTTACAAACCTTGTGGAATACAATCGTTCTAGTGTGGTGAACTTGTGTGAGACGAGCTTGTTGTTGAAACCAAGGACTTGCTAGTGTTGATGCTTGCTTGTTGAAGATCTTTGATAGTGGCTAGGGTTTTCATGATTTCCCTAGCTAGGGTTTTGGAGAGCTTGAAAGATTGTACCAACTTTGTGATAAAGTTGTGGTATGAACATTTACTTCATTCTTATACATATATATGAAGGTTTCAACTATCCAATACTTTTGTAATGGAAAATTTGATTTTCAGCTTTCATTGTCTTCTTGATTGGGTAATTTCAAGCGCTTATTGTTCATGTTGAAATTTGAATTGACATATTAAAGGCTAAAATTGTTGAATGACTTGACAAACATCTTGAAGATAATAGCGCATATTTACTGTTGTAAATCTGCAGTAATTGAAGTGATTTCAGATAATGGCTTATGCTCGGAAAACTGTGCCCAAGGGCTGAAACTTGTTGGCCTGTGTTTGGTATCATTACTCTTGAATTGCATAGTGGATTGGGGCTGAAGTGAATTGAAATATTGTCCACATTTTGCTGTTGTAATTTATATTTTAATCAGCTTTATGGCTGATTTGGATCCGGGAAACTTTCCATGTGAGGTAAAATTTCAGGATTGCATTAAAAGCCGGAATTCCAAAATTTCTACATGGTTTCAAAGCTATTTTGACTAAGATCGCTATCTTGGTGAAGAGGGAGTTAGTATTAAAATTGTTGGACCTAGGATAGGTTGTTGGGTGGTGAAGCCCTAGTGTGCTTAAGATGACCACTTGCACCCATGAGATGTTTTGATGGGTTGCAACCCTAGTTGCTCTTGTGGTGAGTATGTTTCCACATGTGATAGGTGATAGATCTACTACGGATGGTTGTTATGGATTTATTCTCAGTCTTTGTGTTGCCTAGGAGAACCTATGGTAGGGGGTTGATTTGTTCCAGGGATTGCCAATATGTTTTTAACTATAAGGGGTGGTGGATCTACCTGATTGTGGGTTGTATGGATTTATTTTCAACAAGTGAGATGCCCAAGAGGACCTGTGTTAGGTGGTTGATTTGTTCCAATAGATACCAATGTGTTTTCACTTGTGATAGGTGGAGCATCTTCTTCATAGTGGTATGTGGTCTATATTTCAACAAGTGCGATACCAAAGAGGACATCTAATAGGTGGGTGATTTGTCCTAGTATATACCAATGTTTGGAATGGATTGATGCATGTGATAGGCATGCTTGACCATTTGATTATTCATTGATTATTGGACCCAATATGGGCCGATGCATTCTATGATAGATGGATGGTTATTGGCCGATCTGTTTTGGTTGAGATGTGGTGGTGACCTTGCTCAGCTTCAGTAATTATTCAGAGATGGAGAGAGCTATAAATGTTATCCCTTGAGGGTAGTATTGGTTGTACATCATGTACTTCTGAGGAGAGATTGGTGATGTATATGATAGCTAGTGTGATGCTAAGTTATTGGTGATCTTGTGCATTTGTACCTATGGTGGTGTAATCAATGATTGATTCTAAGCTCACAACTATTGGGAGTAGTGATAAGTACCAAGATCAATGTTGTTTGATTCTCTCTAAGAATGGGAGTTGACCATGACATTACTCTTGCTTCAAAATTCTCTCCGATAGAGGGAGTTGATCGTGATGAGATTGTTGCTTTAGTCGTCAGCAATTTTGAGGTGCATGAGAGGGATTCTCATGTTCACATTTGATAATGACTCTTTTGTTATTGTTGCCTTTTTCCCTTGAGCTTGATATTTCAAGATTGATGAGTTGAGATGTATGTGAATTTCATCTTGTGCTTTGATGGATCTAATCCACTTATCTTGGTATTGTATGGAGATGTGATTATCTTTGCAAGATGTCCCGACTGGCGCTTGATATGGTGCCAAACGATTTCGGCCCGTGATGATAACTTTAGGGATACTAAAGATCTTGACAGGTTGTTATTAATGTCTTCCTTGTTTTGTAGTGTCCTCAAAGTTCAACAAAAAGTAGTGCTAAGGTTATGTTCCTTTAGTTCACAGAGGGCCATCATTATTTTGGAGCCCCTAACAGACGAGAGTAGGGAGTAGGTTGGTTTTATGGTGTAAACCAGGTAACCTCGTTGTATTCTTCTTGCATGTTCACCATCCAACGGCCAAGTTGTATATTGACTGGTTGATTGCTTGCAGAGAGACACACCTTTGTGAACAATGAATGCTTGGATGTTAAGGTGTGCAAACCTATAATTGTGGGTGTGACTCTTGCAAAGTAGGGATAATGTCCTCAAAGTTCAACAAAAAGTAGCGCTAAGGTTATGTTCCTTCAATTCAAAGAGGGCCATCATTATTTTGGAGCCCCTAACAGACGGGAGAAGGGAGAAGGTTGGTTTTATGGTGTAAACCAAGTAACCTTGTTGTATTCTTCTAGCATGTTCATCATCCAAAGGCCAAGTTGTATATTGATTGGTTGATTGCTTGCAGATAGACACACCTTTGTGAATAGTGAATGCTTGGATGTTGGGGTGTGCAAACCTGTAATTGTGGGTGTGACCCTTGCAAAGTAGGGATGATGTTCTATCATGATGGAGGAGTATTTTTCAATTTTGTTAAGGCATTTGAGCTACAAGTTGCAGTTTCAAAGCGAGTTGATGGTGTTATAGAGAACATGTTTCTCATAATGAGGGAGTGTTAGCTTTTGGGGTTGCACCAAAAGTGCTTTCACCTTGCTAGAAGAGTATTAGGTCTCCTAGCCCCTTGGCAATGCTTCATGGACATATGATGGCTCACTTTGGGTGGATGTTTGACCTTGGTTAGAGTATTGGCATGGTGGTCTTACTTTGGAGGATGATACCCTAGTAGGCTTGTTGACTAACCCAATGGATACACACAATGGGGGAACCAGTAGCTTGAATAGGAGAGGTTCCTACCTAGGAGGAGCATAGGGCAATTGGGGGAGTGTAGTTACCCCTTGCAACTTGGGACCATGTGATATATTATTATATACCTTGGAAGTTGAACACTTGATTTAAGGATGCTTAGGTCAAGGAACATCCTTCATGGAGGTTGGTGATGGACCTAGACATGTTGAGGAGGAGCAATGGACCTTAGTGACCACATTGATAAGCAGAAGAGTAGCATTGGGCACATGAGAGGGCATAGTTAGAGGAGAAGCACCTTGCATGAGGACACTTGAACAACCAACCACYGTGGAAGAGGGAGCATTGGTATAACACCTTGTTGGAGTGCGCACCATCTTCGAGGATTGTTGAGCACAAGATCATGACTTGAGGGGCATTTCATTTTGGKGGTGGAGTAAACCCTAGTTTGGCACATGTGCATCCTTGTAATGTAGAGCACTCCATGTGGGATCGCCTTGTTGGTTACTTGTATGGACACATATCCTTATTGTTGATGTTTGTAGCATCGAACAAGTACTTCCACATTGGTTTTGTCTCTAACATGTGGAAGTCATTCTTAATACCTCTCAGGACTTAGGAGATTCACTTTAATTAAGTGATTATTAAAGTGAATGTACTTTTATAATTAATGGAGTTTAATTTAAGTCAAATGCCTAAGTATTTGGCATTAGTGAGTTAATGTAGATCCTAGCCATTAGGTTATAAAGTGAAGATGAGATCTAATATCAACCATTGATCACTTTGGAGATCTAGAATTTTGGATTTAAGGTAAACTCAAGATTATAAAAGGAAACCTAAGTGAGAGGAGGAGACACACACAAAGTGAGATAGGAGATCTCATTGATTCGGTGGAGAAAGACTTTCATCCAAGTGTGCAAGGGCAAGATCCGAGGAAAGGAGCAAGGAGCAACAAAGGAATACCAACCAGCAAGATCGAAGGACTAATCTTGAGGTGTGATAGGCTAGGCTATTTTGTTGTTTTGTATCTTCATCAGGTGGGCCATTATCCCAGGATGGGAGCCCAGATTTTATCTTAATAAAATCAACAAGGTATTGGTTTTCCCTTGGGGGTTTTTTCAGGGGTATTTACCCAGAAAATTACRAGAACAAATGTGTTTGGTTTCCTGTTGTGCTTCTGCTGATTTATTTCTTTAGATCATTAAAACTCAGTTGTGTTTTTTATTCAGCGAATATGCATAATAAGGTTATTACTGCAAGGTGTTTACTAGGAAGTAAATTGTCGGGTGTTAGGTCTAAAATTTTWAACTTATATTATGTTCACCTCCATCTCCTACTTGTGTATAAAGGAGGAGAGAGCTCTTGAAGGTATTCATCAATTTGTTCTCTTCTTTGTACTTGTCTTGGAGATGTTAGGGTTCATGAGGAACCCTAGGAGCTAGATGTTATAGTTCACGAGGAAACCCTAGGAGAAGATAAGGGAAAAAAGAGATGTCACGGATGTTCTTGGAGAAATTGCTCTTGTGTGATGCTAGGGTTTGCTCTTGTGATGAAGCCAAGGAGGACTTGTTTGCAAATTTGTGGTGGTGGCTAGGGTTTTCATGATTTCCCTAGCAAGCGTTTTGGAGAGCTTTGAAGATTGTCCAACTTTGTGATCAAGTTGTGGTATGTACATGTACTTTATTCTTATACATACATACATACATATATATATATATATGAAGGTTCCAGCTGTCCCATAGTCAGTTTTCATTCTCTTCTTGATTCACTTATTGTTCATGCTGATTTGACATATTACGGGTTGAAATTGTTGAGTGATTTGAAAAACATCTTGAAAATACTAGGGCAGATTTACTGCTATAAGTCTGCAGTAATTAAACTAATTTCAGATTTGGTTTATGCTTGGAAAAGTGCGCTCTAAGGGCTGAAACTTGTTGGCATATGTTTTGTATCCTTACTCTTCAATTGCCTAGTGGATTGGTGCTGAAGTGAATTGAAATAATGTCCATTGATTGCTGTTGCAATTTATATTTCAATTCAGCCCTAAGGCTGAATATTCACAAGATTTAGATCCAGGAAACCTCTAGTGTGAATATTCACAAGATTTGGATCCAGGAAACCTAAGACTTAGCTCAATCAGTTGAACCATCCACCCAAGGCATTTTCCCAACGAGTTCATAGGTCACAGTTTCAAATCTAGTTGAGTAACTTGGAGTTACCATCCACGATTGAGCCACCCTCCATCCAAATATTCCGAAGAATAGGGGTATATCCCGCAAGGTATATATATATATATATTGTAGTCACCAACCTATCGTCCCCTGAAAAATAACCATTCTGGACACCCCTTCCCTCATCCCTATCATTCTCCTGTTCCAAAAACTCACGCAACATAGTAATAAAGTCATGATATAATTATAAATCATGACCTAGGTTAAGTTATTAATTAACGAATAAGTTATCTTAGGAGAATGAAGATACAAGACCAAGGGGTTAGCCCAACCGATTGTCGCCAATGTTATTGGTCATTTGGTTAGTTTTGTGTTAGCATGTGCCCAGTTACAATCCCCCTGGGGGATGCACACTAGTCGACATAGACAGGTTTCCTAGGGATGCCATCCATGAATGTGAAGAAACATACCTTTGGTTTTCTCACGAGGTTTTCAAAAAAAAAAGCCAAAGGGGTTATCTCAACCAGTTGTCACCAATGTTGTTGGATATTTAACCAGTTTTTTGCCAACATGTGCCTAGTTCAATTCAAATCCCCATGGGTCAGGCCCATTAGTCTCTATCAACGGGTTTAATAGGGATGCCATCCATGAATGTGGTGAAGCATCATTTTGGTTTCCCTGCAAAGTTTTCCTTGGGAAGAAAAGTTGACTGGAGTTACATAATGTACTCAATGTATGTCTCTCATCTATGATCATGTATTGAGACATTAGACCATGAAACAACTAAGTCAAGTACATTCTCTCTCTTCTCTTTTCTGCTTTGTACGTGTGTGTGGTTCTCTAACAGCAATATCCTTGGGTTGATGCCGCATATTTCAGGCACACAGTTGCAGACATGGTGAGCAAAACAATAACCAAGCAGTTTTATGCATAAAGGGAATACAATAAAACAAATAATAAGGTAAAATCATGTACAGTGCAGAGATGTTTACATGAATGTAAAATATTAATACTCTCCAATAAGATTAACTTCAATGCAATCACATGATAAGATTAATTAGAAACATGCTAATTCGGCTGATAACAATACCTGCCTCTCCACTTTAGGCGACCTTGATTGATACTTAAACTATACATGGGTCATTAATGTTGTGGTTATTTTCAATGGTAAATTTCACATAGTCGTGACTTTGTTTGAAATTCAAGAGTCTATCATTAATGTTTTGGTCACTCTTGTTAATCAAACACATTAATGAAAGGTTTCAATTTGTGACAGCAATTACAAATGGAAATTAAAAACTGTTGATTATTTTGGATATTAATGGAAATTGGAAATTGAATTTGGACATTAGTTATTATTAAACCTCCACTCCATCAATTAGTGTCCTGCCACTCCACCATCCATTAGTGTTTTCCAATTTTCTTCTAGCCGAACCTATCAGAATTCGGCGCAAATCAAGCACCTTTTAGATTTTGTGGTGTATATCTCTAACTTTCAAGTTTCAATCGACAACTACAACATTCCCTTTGAAAGAGTTGCTCCTGCTTGTCAAAAAAGGAAACATTATGGTATAAAATAAAAATTAGAAAGGTTAAACACAAAAGAGAAACGAGACTTTCTAGAGGCAATATGGAGAATTCATGACGAGAAAAAATAGTCAAGTTTCAATAGTGTCCAGTTTATTTGTGACTTTGGAAGGAGCTAACAGGCCTAGGTCAAAAACTTGGGTCAAGAGATGCCTAATATCTGGATTCTATTATGTCGATTCAGCATAACAATTGTAAGTTATAAGCAGAAAGAAATAGTGGGATAAAATTATATATAACAGTCTGTTTACTATTCCGGATGAGAAATGATAAAAGCAACTTACATCAAGACATTTCGCTTCAATATATATATTCTAAATAAGTTTATAAACAAATTGGACTCTCTTTTTCATAGGATTTTGTTGCATACAAGATCTGAACAGAAGAAATATTTAATGCTCCAAGAAATACATGAATAAAAGAAGCGCTTGGTATTTATAAATTATAATGCAAATTTGTCGATAAATTGCATCTAAATTTGCTCACAAGCGCATGGCTAGGAAATGAACAACTCTTGCAAAAATGACCATAGACAACAGTAGACAGCAAAAGAAAGGGCACATGCTCAAGCATTAAAAGTTATCATCTTAGCTCTTCCACAAGCATTAATACGCAGATTAGACATAAACAATGATCATAAAACTGATAATATAAAGAGGTATAAGAGATAGGAGAGGATACTTACGCATTTCCAGTTGCCCCCAACGAAGAACTGCAATTTCAAAGCAATAACAGCATATCAGTGTAAAATCCATTTTCAAGAAAATTCCAAAACAAGAATAAAAATTAAGAAGCATGTTCCCTCCCACATACAACCTTGTCTAAAAGGTAGTAGTCATTTGGGCAAATCAGGTATTAGGAATAAAAGTACACATTTTCATTCCTAAGCTAACACCAAGTACACTTGAATTAGAACTAACATACCTTTTTTGGAAAATCATAAAATAGTATTTGTTTCCCAGCTTGAGAAGTTGCCTTTAGAGAACACTTATTTTCTATCATTCCTAAATGCCACGTAAGGAATATGTGCAATATAAGTCATTGCATAAAATGAACAAAATCCCTTGTATTTTTACTCATGAAGTGGTTAATTATACCTGCTTTACCTAACCATTCTTAACTGATGACACTTCTGTTAAAGCGACTTAATGCATTGTGACTTTATTACACTGAAGTTTAGTGTTGGAGTATTAATACTCCAACAAGGGGCACATTTCCTGCATTCCAGAGATGGTGAGACAGGGAGTTGGCACCCCTCTAACATCCACAAGGCTGCCCCCAGGATGTCCCCTTCCTAGGACATTCCTTACAAATAGGGAGGTCAGCGCATCACCAAATCCTAACTATTGCTAGGCCCCACCCCAACCATCGTAAAGCAACCCAACCCTCATTAAACCATACAATTATCCCATGAATCCAGATGTTCTTGTTTGTTACTTTTTGAATCACGTAGATACTATATTGTATCTTCTATCTACATGACTCTCTCTCTCTCCTTTGGATTTCCTCCACTTAAATAACACATTCTTTCATGCAAAATTCATTTATTTTTGTTGTTATATATGTCTCTGGAATCTGATCCCAACCAATTGAAACCATTATCTTAACTCACCCTTGCTCTTGACCATTCATGTACAGCTTCAGAGTGAGTCTTTAGTGTGCTGACCATCTCAGAGAGTCAGAATATGTGTGGATTTGTTAATTAGGTGGCAGCATACATCCATCAGGGACAGCCCCCTAAGACTGGAATTGTATATTCTATCTACATGACTCTCTCTCTCTCTCTACAGAGAGGCCTTCCAACTGTGACAAGAGTTGGTTTGCCTACAATTTTTAGGCAAACTTGCTTGTGCAGGTTTGTGTGATAACAGCTCTATACATGACCCATCACCTTTGATTACAAAATGAAAAGATTGCATACAGACCCTTTCTCCTACACCTCATTGTCCATTAGATGCAAACCTTTTCATTTGTTGTGTTGCATTGTAGTGTAAACATTCTTCACCTGTCAAGGAAAACTGTCGAAAAAGAACCCAAGTGTAGCATGCATCATGGACAATCTAAGAGATGCCCAACACCCTCCATGTTGATTTCAGAAGCTCGAGAATTTCTTCAACTTCCTCCAATATCTTTCCTTAATTTATGATATCAAAAACACTACATAAAAGCATCTCGTGATAACCATCAGCCCAGTGACAAAACTCTCCCATTTGGTCTCCTTCCCATTACCATTGATCAAATAAGGAACAGGTTCACCAAGTGACTTGTTACTCTCATACTCTGTGCGTTGAGGTTCATTATTTTGTTGACCTTCATACTTTTAAGTGAAAATCAAAATTTAATGAAGTCGAGAAAAGGCATTTGCTAATAGCAATATCATTCCAAATAATAATAGGTACATTAAATCAGTGTTGTAAATGTCGGCGATATAACGTTTGTGTCGCGACATTTCCCGAAATTTTAACCCTGCCGAAATTTTCGTTTAAAAATGTCGAGACATTTCCGACATTTTTAATGTGTCGCGACACTATCATTGACCCGCGACACTTTCCCATTAACCCGCGAGTTGATGGAAAGTGTCGGCCTGCTTAAAATTTTTTACTAAAATTCTCAATAAAATTCTTAAAGTAAAAGTGACATTCTCCTTTATCTTTCATTTTCATCCTTTTACTTAAATTTTTAACATTACCATTAATTGTTTCAGGATGTTTGAGAGTGGTTCCAACCTCATTGGACTTCATATGGAGAAAGTAGAATTTTA
>JASDQU010242843.1:65548-79519 GCA_032191745.1 Picea mariana
ATTTTCATATTGATGTAGAAAAGTGTTTATTTGATGTTGTTGTTGCTTTACAAGTTTAAAAAAATTAAAAAAATTGAAAAAAATGATTGTTTTTGTATTTTTTTGAGGTCTTGCCGACATATTCCGACATTTTCCGTCGATGTCGCCGAGATGATCTCTTCCGGACCCTCGCCGACACTTTCCCCAACACGACATATACAGCATTGCATTAAATAGCTCAAGTTTCATAACCTATGTGCTGGAAATTATTATCTTCTTGGTTTGGAGCATTTCATTGTCGACTACATACACAAGTTAAAGAGGGAAAGCCATCATCATCATTTCTGACATATTCTTCCTCATGCTGCATTTGAAATTCATGAGAAATCATATCGTTTCCAAACTCGGCCAACATATGCCTGCTGCTAACAACGATTTCATGCGCTGCTTCGAATTTTCATCATAATTCTCATGTGCCTCATTCAGAAAAGTATCTATAGCAACCTCTAATTAATGACTAGTGAAACCCAGATGGCTATTACTCTTTGTCATAGAATTCGAATCAACAACATTCATATGACAAGCTAGGACTACCAATAACCATGGATTTGTTTTATAGAGAAATGACAATGAACACAAATGTGTCAAGAAGAAAGCAATTGGAGCAAAAACGCTCAAAGATAAGGTTCATGTCACCAAAATACTCAGGCAAAGCTAAGGATAAGGACATCACAGTTCGAACTCCTTGAATCAATGACATAGCCCAAATCAACAATGACTGCAAAATCACGGAGAAGTATAATGCATTTGCAAACTTTGAGTGTAGGCAACCATGTACTTTCCCATCACTCCTAGACAACATGGAATTGTTCAAATCCCTTCTCAACTTTATTTGCTTTTAGGTTTTTGCGAATGAGGTGAGGTTACAACTTCAAGTAATAAAACAAACATATGTAATCCTTGGCCTACTTTGCAATAGACAAATGTCCCAAACAATTCTTTAACAACATTGTAAGGAAGCAATTCCAAAATCTCTAAAGTAGTTTTGCATTTGAATTCACCTTCTCTATGCATTTTCGATATATCAAAGTGGTAGTGTACTACCTTATAGTTATCGACCTCATTAGAATCATCAATCTTCGAGAGTACATTGAATTATCAAGCATAGGAATAGCATTGAAAATGTCTCTCTTTAACACTTCGGAGAATATATTTTCTTATGCTCACAAGAAGTTACCATTTAATGTTTGTTCTTGAAACGGGTATGCATCCAAATGGATGACCACACATTCACCTTCTATGACCTTCTCAAGCATAAGTATCGGAAGAAAATGAGTGATTTGGATTATGTATTCTCACAAGGATTGACGATTGTCAAGAGGAGAGAATCACAAATCATGGTATAAATCTCCAATTCAATCAAGACAGATTTGTTTTACCTATTCCTTTTTGAGAATGTCCATAGCAATCTTCAATATTATCGATCGCTCCTATGATGACAATCTCGAAATCTAGTAGTGGTATTCAAAAAAAAAAAATCACCATCAAGGAATTGCAATTAAGATAATTTGGATCACTAAAGTATTGTTATTTTTGTTTGGAAAAATTTCCAATAAATCATCAGTGTACTAATCTGTTACTCGAATGTAAGTATCGAATTGAATCAAGGGAGGTTTTTCCATTGCCTCCCAATATGTTGTARACATTATGCTCGCTTAAGCACCAAGGTATCGAGCATATATTTCTTTCTCTGGTTTCRATATATCATGTAGATCTGAGATATTGCACAGTTGCATGCAACAACCTGTCTTYGTTTTGTCAGCACCACTCTCCCTGCTCTTAACTCGAATCTCCTTAAACACGCTACAACTGAAGGCATGGTGGTTGGCCCTGGAAATGTAATGCCCATTGTCATGTGCTTTTCACAACGTACTTTAACTACAGAATGGAAACAACRCACTCTGCCTACAGAAAGGAATGCTACATATCAGCCTCTAAGTCAGAATCGCCTCCTCAACCACAACAACTGACCATTTGTAACTCTTCCAAAGGCCCAATTCTTAGACACTAGAGCTCCATGAGCATTATTAACTCACCACATCAAGATAAAAATCGAACATCCCATAAATATGCTAGTACCTCTGGTAGATCAAAACTTCAAGAACATCCGACCCTGCATAAGTCTAAAAAGACTTCTTGTAAATATTGTCTAGCCTCTACTTCAAATCCAACTATTGTTTCAAATCCTACCTTTGAACAATTTTCTTCTACTACCTCAATCAAAGAACATAATGGACAACACATAAACTGCAATCATTGCATGCAGATAATCAGTCCCAGATCCATAAATCTACTTTGGTCCCCCTTGCCTAGAGAGAAAACTGAATCATCAAAAAGAACCCAGTTACCTGAAAGATCTTTAGGTCATGGTAACTATGCTCCTAAATATAAAGACGGGACTGTAGTTGCAGATCTCGACTTTGTCCATTATAGAAAAGCTACAAATGATAGGCCTCCTGATTTAATTCATCTGCAAAATTATTCTAACTACCAATCAATCTGTTTGGCTTAGAATATAGATGACATGGCTCAAGATATTTTGCAAATAAAACAACGTGTGTCTGGAATGCATGTTGAGTTTGATGAACAAGATGAAAGCACTCAAAAGACATATCAGGACATGCAAGAACTGAAGGCCAAAACTGACCTAATTTTGGAAGCTCTTTATGGCCTCCAGAATAGCCTCCAAGGAAAAACTTCTTAGTTAACTCCCCTGGTACTCTTGCAAAAATGGAAAAGCAAATAGTCCGTTTTACCAAATCCTCTTCACAAAGAAGAGACAAACATCGATGTTTGCAATTGAAAATTTCGTGTCAATCTCAAGAGAAATTGAGGAGAATAAAATCAGCCTCTGCACTAGCTGCAAAAAAAATTGTGTTTATCCAAGCACAATATGATGCTTTACAAGCCCAGATAAAAATATACATGGTTAGTAAAGACCAAGAAGGAACATCTGGTGTTACTCATGACAACCCCCATAGCTCAGAAGAAAGTGCAGGAGGAAAACTTTTCCAAACTACATGGGAAAAATGATGCAATGCAAAATATGGCACCAAGGACAGAAAAATCACATATGATCCGAGTAACTCTGAGGACTTTCACAACATTTATAGAGATAATTTAGATCCTACTCCTTTGTCCAATCTTAATTGCAGGTCTCGGAGAGAAATCCTTGTGATTTTCCAAAAACGGAATGCTCGGGCCAAGACCCAGAAATCTATATTTAAGAATAGAGTTACTTGGAGTGATCTAGCACTTAGATTAACTTGGGGATTCACAGAAAATCTAGAACTCTAATAAGGGAAATACTTGTATCTCTAAATCAAGATGAAGATGAATTAACAAGATTGAAAGCCATGATGAGTAAAGAACTGGAAGACCAATTGTCTGGTTATTTTTCATGAAACAAAAGAAGAAATTCTTGAACAAACAATGTCCATGTTGTTTTCCCAATTTAATGGCTTAGATGACAGATTAGTCACTGCAATAGGAATCAAGGTTCCTAATTACAATCTTTACCATCTTGATGTCCAGATAGATATAGGTGCAATGAGCTCTTGTGCCAGGTTTGCAGCTATACCTGAATATTACTGGCAAAAGATTCATATATCATTTAGAGTAGTCAATGTCACTTTGGTTCCCATTTCAGGATTTGCTCCTGATTTCCCTTTGTTACTGAATGAGCAAAAGGCGACTGTAAATTTGTATTGTTATGATACTGGTGTTGATATACTTTTGCGACAAGATTTTGTAAATAGATATCTTCCTTTCACTGTTACTTCTGATGAAATACATTTGCATGTAAATGGGAAGAAGGAATGCTTACCTCATAAGAAAACCTTTGAAAATAAAGTACCTACAAATGTCCCAGATGAAGTTGAACATTCTCTAGAAAAACTTTTGAGAGTTAAAAAGATAATCTGAAATGTTGAATTACATGGATTAGAAGAAATCTCTGATATCAAGGAAAAGATAGAAAAGGATTGTAACTCTGACTATCCAGATGCTTTCTGGACCAGAGAACAATATTTTGTGGATCTCCCTTGTAGAGAAAATTATTCTGGTAAACCTCAAAAGGCCTCTGCTAATCTAATGTCTCCATCTGAAACAGAGTATGGCAAATCAGAGATAGCAGGGTTGTTAAAAAGAAAATTGATTGAACCTAGCAGGAATCCATGGTCTTGTCCAGCCTTTTATGTAAACAAACATTCTAAACAGAAAAGAGGAAAGCCTAATATGGTCATCAACTACAGAGCTTAATGAAGCATTGATGCCTATCAGATATCCTCTCCCATCAAAAGAAATGCTTTTTGCTAAGATAGAAAATAATTACATCTTTAGCAAGTTTGATTTTAAGAGTGGATTCTGGCGTATATATCCTGTAGATCGGTATAAAACTGCTTTCGTGGTCCCACATGGGAGTATCAATGGCATGTTATGCCATTTGGCCTGAAATATGCTCCCTCAAAATTTCAAAAACGAATGGGGGATGGTTTTAGAGATCTAGATTTTGTGATTATTTATATTGATGACTTGTTGGCTTGTTCTCTGGATCTCAAACAGCACAAAATCCATTTGCATAAAGTATATGAAGCTCGGTATAAGCGTGGAATTGCTTGGTCAAAAACAAAGATAAGAGTTTTCCAAAACTAGAATTGAATATCTTGGGTTAATTCTAGCTGAAGGAAAAATTGAGCTACAAGAGCATGTGTTGAAAGCTTTACAAAACTTCCTGAATGAAATTTTGGAGAAAAGCCAAATCCAAAAATTCCTTGGATGTCTAAATTATATCAGACATTTTTATGAACAACAAACCAAGGATGCCAAAATTTTACCAAGAAAATTGAGAGGTAAAATTGCTTGGAATTCTAGAATGATTGCAGTGATTCAAATAATCAAACAGAAAGTCTAGAACCTACCAAAGTTGCATCTTCCATCACAAGCCTTACCTTTCATATTAGAAACCAATGCCTCAGATGATGTATGGGCATGTGTATTGCTACAAAAGCATGCTCAAAGAGAAGAGGTTTGTATGTATACCTCAAGATGCTTCAAAGATGCTGAAGAAAGGTATCCATCATCACAAAAAGAAATTCTTGCGGTTAAAAATGGAATCAAACGATTTAGATTGTTTTTGAAGAATGTACATTTCACAGTAAGAACAGATTTGAAGCATATGAAAGGAATGCTTAAAAACCATAGACTGCTAGAACATGGTAATAAAAGAGTACTCAGATGGAGTTTGTGGTTAGATGGGTATGACTTTGATATCGTATACAAACCAGGAAAAGAGAATAGTGTTGTAGATCTATTGACAAGGGAAGGAAAAGATCTATTGCAACAATCAATCAGAATGCCTGAAATCAAAATGTTTCATAAAGCATCATCTTCAAGTGGGCCTACAAAACCTGCTCCAAAAGGATTCAAATGGATCCTTTTGTGTGAACATTGTAAATATTGTTGTTGTTTTGATTGTATAGTAAGTCAGATCAAGTCAAGTCAGTTTATAGATACGATTTTGCATAAATCGGTCAATAAATTTAATAATAGAGTGTCTAATGTGTCATATTTTGAACATAGTCCAAAAATGTATAGTGGAGCTCTTCGTAGTGGTCAATTAGCGGGACAGAGATATATAGTCGTAGAAAAAACTTGGTTATGGTACAATGATTTTATTGTGCTATAATGTCGTATGTAAAACATGAAGAGTGTGTGTGGATCATATTTGATTGTGATACTATAAGCAATCAGAGTCCTTGTTGGTGGAGATATTTTAAACTTTTGATGTATCAGTATTGTCCTAGAAGTACTAATTTTAGTAAGTTAGTGGTCCAGATTTTATCACATCGTTAAGATACGAAGTTGAAGAAGCCACCAAAACCAATTGTTGGTTTGTATTCAGGATTTCATATCATGGCAGTACATTGATAGTGGAACACAAGCCACCAGAAGAACCATCATATAAAATCCAAAGTGTCTTTTACTGGTATGTGACCGCACCTGAGGACAAGATGCCAATACACATGATGGGATCTCCTTTTTATAAATGCTTAGATTTGTTAACTCCAATGGCTGAAGACCATGTATCTCCACCTTATGATGATTGATACTATACATCTCCATCAGATGATGATGACCCTTTCGATGGTGATTCTCCAACATGGCATAACATAATGAATCGTATGGAAGCATGATGGGCCTTGTACACATATTTTGTAAAGTCTAACTGGTCGACGGTGGTGCAAGTCATGTTTTCATGGATTCATGTCAAAAATCTCCACTTAGTACTAAAAGATGTTGTCAGGTCTGTCTTAAAAAGGATGGGTCCCCTTATGTCCGAAAGGACCTCACGGGACGAGATAGCAGTGGTTAGTCCGACAACTGCCCCATCATTTCATAAGGACATAGGAATCTACTTTTTATTGTTAGTTGTAGGTTTCTTGTAACCAGCTACCGGGAGCCAAGATTACAAATAAAGCCTGAGACCTCTCATTTCGTCATTCGAGTTTGGAGAGAGTGAGTCTTGTAGAGAGTCTGTGAGAAAGTCTGAAGTAGGCTCTGCACCTTGAACTGCAAATGATCTCGGTGCATCAAAAAAGCTCTCAAGTATGCTTTGCACCTTGAACAGCAAATGATCCTGGTGCATCAGAAAAGCTCTCAAGTAAGTAAGTCTATCGAGTCTATAATACTGAAACAGACGTATGCTCTATGCCTCGCAAATTAGTCTGATCTTGGCATATCAGAGATCTGTGTAAGTAATATGTTTATATAGCCTGGCCTGGATAAGCCCCTATCATCCATCTGTGCTTGTTGTCGGTCTTTGCAACATATGATTTTGACACATCCACTTATTGTGTAATCTTTAAAAAAGTAGCATACTATATATTAACATTTTATCAAGTCTTTTTGGTAAGGGAGTATCATACAATATAAAAATGTTTAAAATGTAGGTTTTCATTCAACTTTGCCCAGAATTTTGAATTTTTCCATTGCATATAGATATATATAAAGATGTATATTGTTAACACAATGGGCTAGCTCGAGTGATTGAGTGCTTTAAGCTTCATGCAAAAGGTCTCGAGGTCGATACCCCAAGCTGATTGGCTTTGTTGCATGCCTCACTCAATGTCCCTACCAAGTCAAGTGACGAGTTTACACTGCGTGCCACTCACGAAATGCAAAGAAATGCCAAAGGTGTTCCTACAAGCTTTTCCTTAGAAAAAAAATAAAGATGTATATTGTTTCCCTTGCCCCTAATGCTGCTTATGGTGATTTTGATGTGCATCCACATATCGTGTAACTTGAACAAATTAGCAAACCTCCTTATCAACATTGAAGTTAAGGCCAAGACTAAGTAAGTATTAAGGAACAATGATAACTAGGACACATGGAACAAACTACAATAAGTAAAGTTTATTCAAACAAAGGTTAAAAATCAACATTTGAATGATAGAGATACAAAAGAGGATGGCTAACATAAAGTTACTAGATTCAACTCAAAGTATGACTCAACAAGGCCAAATAGTAAGAGTGGTATCGGACTTGGAAAAGAATCGATAGTTGACTCGAAAAGTTAAAAAATAACGAAAAAAAGTTAAAAACACTAAATTTAAACTAAACTAAAATAATATAAAAGTTTACATTGTCCATATACTACATACTATGAAACTCCATTTATTATGAACAATTGATAGATTTGTTGGTTTTTTGGCATGAGTTCTTATCAAGTCTAGAAAAAAAAAGCAAAGTGAATGTCTTTTTATCTTTTTATGTATTCTACAGTATAGATGAATGATTGTGTCACACTTGCGAAACATGCGAGTCAAACTCCCTAAGACAATATAACACATCTTTAACTTGTGAGTCTAAGTCATTTGCAAGGTCAAGTTAGACCTACAAGTGTTGAAACGACCCAATTTCTTGAAAGAAGGTCAAACAAAAGAGTTTTGGGTGATTTTTTCTATTCTTTATCTTATATAAACAAATGATCAAGTCTCACTTGTGAAATGTGTGAATCAAACTCCCTAGTCAATCAAATGCATGTTTAACTCACAAGTCTAGGTCATATTTGCAAGTCGTTGATGTAATAGCATCAAACAGGTACTTCCACATAGGCTCGATGTCTAGCATGTGGAAGTCGTCCTTGTAATCTCTCAGAAAACCTTACGAGTTCACTTTATGTATAATTATTAAAGTGAATGCACTTTTTTATTAATTAAGTTTGATGGCATTAATAACTTAAGTGAGTTGATTAAGTCCTAGCCGTTAGATTTAAAATGAACATGAGATTAGATCTCAACCTTTGATCACTTTGGAGATCTAGGGTTAGTGAATGAATTGGTCAAATCTCAATGTAATAAAAGACAGCCTAAGTGAGAGGATGAGACACACTGAGTAGAGAGTGAGGAGATCTCATTTGAGCGAGTGAATAGAGTTCATCCAAGTGTGAGTGGGAAGGGCTGAGGAAAGGTACAAAGGGGCAACAAGGGAGATAGCAGCCAAGTGGGCTTGGCTATCGTTGCATTGTAATCCTCTGAAGGGCCATTATCCCAGGAAGGGAGCCCGAGATTGATAAAAGAAGATTTGGTTTTCCTGCAAGAGTTTTCCAGGGGTCTTTACCCGATTATCTTGTGCAATGTGTAATTGGTTTTTATTTTAATGCTTCCGCTGAATTTTTAGTTGATAACTTAGTTGTGCAGTTAATAAATAAAGCGATTTTATTTCGAGTTAATTGTTGAGTGCTAGGTTCAAGTAAAATCAACAGGTTATCAGAGCCGAGACTCTGAGGAAACCAATTTACACGAGATTGAGATTTGCTGAGAGTTACAGATCTGCAAGAAATTTTAACGATCTACAAGTTGTGGGCTTGATTAAATTTAAAATTTTTAAAATAGGAGACCATACATCTGTACAGGTCGTACGTACAACCGTCAGTTGTGCAAAKAAAATCGCGTGTTGTACGGGCTAATTGCAGAAAGGCCATCYGCCAGCAAGATCGTGGAGTTGTTGAAGGGTTCATGAGCTGGCAGCTGCTAAGTGGAAGTGTGACACTCGAGCTGACATGCAAACTAGGCGCACAGAAGAGAAGGAAGAGCAGTGGTCGACTATTGAACGGGTTGATCGCCAGCAACGTGGAGTAATTACAGTAGCAAGTAGACTGCTAACGGCATTTGGCAAAGGTAAGGAAAAGGGATCGACAACAGGAGGTGGTCGCAGGGAGGCGACAGGCGTGTGGAAGTTGATCGAACTGGTGGAGGAAGTCGCAGGCGAAGGAGAACCATCGTAAAGTTTGCAGGCAGATCGAGTTGTAAGTAACCGCCAATTGAGATCCCGTGCGGAGCTGAGATACGTACAGAAGGCCAGCCGTCGTTTTTTTTAGCTGCAGCAGGAATTTGGCAAAGAGCGTGGAGATCTGGAACATTTAGCCATCAACAGAAGCTGCAGACAACAGGAAGCTCGAATAGTCGCCGACTGAGTGAAGTATGACCACTGACTGATAGGAGCAGTGAGCAGGCGCTGGTGCACGACAGAGTGTGCGCAGGAGTAACCGCCAGCGTGAAGGACAAGGGAGGTTGCAGCGTAAGGGATCTGTGGAGCTGCAACGGCAGGGAAAAAACCGTCGTGTAGAGGAGTTGGCCCGACCAGCAAAGCCGCTGATAGCCACAACCGTCGACAGCACACAGAGCGGAATAGAGTGAGTGAAAACGACCAATCAAATCGCACGAAAGTATCACTGATGTGCTGAAGGAAGCAAGAGATAAGGGACCCACAAGCTGGGCATGGAGGAGGTCGGCTATTGGAGGATCCAGTGTATAACAATCGCCTAATAAAAGCCATAGGGGCTAAGTTGTGTGAGACAGCAAGTGTGTGGCGGATCGAGCTGTTGGACAGTCGCCACAAGTTACAGCAGTTACCCAGCAGAGGCCAGGTTAGCCCAGGGAGGTCTGGGCAGCGAGCAGGCATCTCGAGCAGTGGGCAGGTGATTGGGAAATGGGCTAAGATAGTCGGGCAACGCCTAGAGCGACTTCGGGCAGCCCAGAAAAGGACCCTAACAAAGGACCCCTAACAGCGGCGGGAGACTGCGAGCAGCCTCGGGCAGGGGTCCGAACAGCAGGTCTAGGTAGGCTAATTTTGAGATTTTCAGCAAGTTGCGGAGATGGTTGCATCTAGTTTACGCTTCGAAGACAGGTTGGACAGGATGTCCAACTACAATCCTTGGAAGGAGAGGATTATGCTGGTGCTGATGGAGAACGACATTTGGGAGTTTGCCAACTCCATCGTGGCCCCACCAACAGATCCAAAAAGACTTGGTCGCCCATAATCTAAAGGGCATGAAAGCCCAAGAGGATAATCCTAGACAAAATCAAGGATCACTCGATCCCTCATTTAACGAGAAAGAACTTAGCCAGGGACATGTGGGAGGCTCTAAAGAGCTTCTTTCAGAGCAAGAACAAGAATCGCAAGATTGTGTTGAGAGAGAAGCTCAAGGACACGAAGATGATAAGATCAGATACGATGACGACTTATCTCGCCCAAATCTGACAGGTTCGAGATGAACTGGCAGCAACTGGGGAAGCAGTGGATGACTCAGAGTTGGTGAGGACAGCACTCAAAGACTTCAAAAAGGCGTGGACACCGTTCATCAAAGGAGTCATGGCACACGTGAGAAGCTCCCTGATTGGTCAAGGTTGTGGGATGACATTGTTTAGGAGGAACTTCAGGATGAAGAGTTGAATGGAGGCAGGCACAAGGTTGATGATGAGAATGAACCCCTTGCTAGCCAGGTAAAGAAGGGCAAGAAGATTGCCAGCGGAGACGACAAGAAGAAGAAGGGCATGAGCAAAGTCAAGCACTTTTCATGTCACAAGTTTGAGCATTAAGGGGGAAAACGAGACGCAACCAAAGATAATTTTGTCAGCAAAGGCTTAAATGGATGAGTTTGCCAAGAAGTTTGAGCAGTTAGAGCTCTTACTTGTTTCCCAAACTACCTTGGGCACCATATCAGCTGGTGCATGGTTGATAGATAGTGGAGCCACATGTCATATGACAGGAGCATGAGAGATGTTTGAGAGCTTCACAACGCCCGACTCAGATCTGTATGTGGAACTTGGTATGGGGACCAAGCATGCAATGCAGGGATCTGGAACAGTGCCATTCCAAATGGAGTCAAGAGGCATATTGATAGTGACAAATCTACTATGGGTGCCATAACTCAAGAGGAGTGTGCTCTCAGTGTTAGTGATTGAGAAGAAGGGCTATGAGGTCACATTTCGAGATGGACAGGAGTTGATCATGCCCAGAGGATCTAGCTCAGACGAAGCAGTTGTCTTTGGAGTTAGAGACAGCAACTTGTATAGGCTAAAGGACCATCCTATGCAAGCTATTGCAATCAGTATCAAAGTGGCAGAGGACAAGGAGAAGGTAGCTCCGAAGGTTGAGCAGCTAAGAGGGAGTCGGCCTTCAAGTTCCAGTGGGAAGGATCAACCTTGCAATTTTGTCCAAAAGAAGTCATGGTACGAGATGACCATGCAAGATGCTCTAGAGCAAGAAGCTTCTAGGAGCATGATCAAAGGAAAGTCTTCGCAGACAAGTTCGAGCAATATGGCTGGGATAGCTTTTGTGTCAGAGGGAGCAGATCTAGCAAGGTAGCCCTCCAAGTGGCAAAAGTACCTTCCTCGTTAAGAGGGAGTGTTGATGTAATAGCATCAGACAAGTACTTCCACATAGGCTCGGTGCCTAGCATGTGGAAGTCGTCCTTGTAACCTCTCAGAAAACCTTAGGAGTTCACTTTATTTGTAATTATTAAAGTGAATGCACTTTTTTATTAATTAAGTTAAATGCCTAAGTTTGATGGCATTAGTAACTTAAGTGAATTGATTAAGTCATATCTGTTAGATCTAAAGTGAACGTGAGATTAGATCTCAACCTTTGATCACACTTTGGAGATCTAAGGTTAGGGATTGATTTGGTCAAATCCCAATGTAATAAAAGACAGCCTAGGTGAGAGGATGAGACACACTGAGTAGAGAGTGAGGAGATCTCATTTGAGCAGGAGAAGAAAGTTCATCCAAGCGTGAGTGGGCAAGGCTAAGGAAAGGTGCAAAGGGGCAGTGAGGGAGATAGCAACCAAGTGGGCTAGGCTATCGCTGCATTGTAATCCTCTGAAGGGCCATTATCCCAGGAAGGGAGCCCGAGATTAATAAAAGAAGATTTTGGTTTTCCCGCAAGGGTGTTTACCCGAATATCTTGTGCAATGTGTGATTGGTTTATGTTTTAATGCTTCCGCTAAATTTTTCGTTGATAACCTAGCGGTGTAGTTAATAAATAAAGCAATTTTATTTCGAGTTAATTGTCGAGTGTTAGATTCCGATAAAATCAACAAATATGGTAAGTATAACTCAAGGTCAAGTTCTACTTGAAGACATTAACTAAACTCAGCTTCCTCAAAGAGGAGAGAAACTCGAGAGTTTACTTAAAAACTTGAAAGAGTTATCAATGTGATGAATACAATATGGCCACTAGATTACAACATGTGGGAAGCACAATGAATTAGAGTTACATAAGAACTAGATTTAATTTTTAAATTATGGAGCTTAAGATTGATTATCAATTAGGGAAAGCACAAAAATAGTTATTATTTTTTAAGGGCATGGAGTGGTGGGTATATTGGACCACTACGTGGACCCAATAGCTTTTAAAAGGGAAGGTAAAGATGCTACAAAAGAAGACCAAGAGGAAAATAAAAGGGAAGGTAAAGATGCTACAAAAGAAGACCAAGAGGAAAACTACAAGCAATCCACTAACGAAGGTAAGGGGCTGTAATAAAAAGGAAGATGGTATAGGCAAGATGCAAACCGGGAAGGTAAAGATGCTACAAAAGAAGACCAAGAGGAAAACTACAAGCAATCCACTAACGAAGGTAAGGGGCTATAATAAAAAGGAAGATAGTATAGGCAAGATGCAAACCGTGGCAATACAGGGCAAATTGCCATATTTACAAAGCAGGATGTCAACCCTTCTTAGTTTGTCAAATGGCAAGATTCATGAATGAAATGTTGATATCCGGTAACGTGTCAAAAACACATATACCATGAAGGATAATGGAATAGTAGAACTAACCCTTCTCAAAATTGAACATACACAAAGGCATCCCTATCAAAATTGAACATACATACACAAAGGCATCCCTCTCAAAAGTGAACATAACCAATGGCATCATTAAGTTTGTTGCGTAAGTTGGATATAAACTCTTTTAGTCAAGTTAAACTCTTTTAGTCAAGTTGCTATACTTTGACGAAAATATTCAATGTTGAGATTGCAAAAGTGTATACTAGCCCATGGCTTACACAATTTTTGGGGAATTCAAACAAGCAAACATTTAATGGTTATCTCAATTGCCTTTACTAGAGCTCAAGTCATCTATTGTTTCCACCATTGTTCAAATTCAAAATTTTGCTTCTAAGGGAAGTGTTTCCACCATTGTTCAAATTCAAAATTTTGCTTCTATTTTATGTTGAAGCAAGGGAACTTAAAAAATAACCTTAAAACTTTCCATGTTATTATATGTCCATTTTATGTTGAAGCCTCTAATCTCAATTAGAAATTCCATTATTAGGGGTGATAGTAAGCCCATGTATAAAATGCAACATGGAAAAGGATCAAAGATCTAAACTTTGAAACTTGGAGTAAAATCCAAAACAATGTGTTTTTCCAAGGAAAAGCTAGCATGAAAACCACTCTAATCTAATATGGCAAATGCAAAATGCACTAAAACCTAATACAATGCCTATGTTGTGTTCATCAAAGAACATATTGTCATTTCAAAGCAATTTTTTATGCATATCAAAACATAAATTTTGGATAAAAATACAACTATGTTTGGAAAAGCTTGAACACCCCAGCAATGTAACCTAAAAAAAAAAAGAGAGAAAA
>JASDQU010242843.1:83972-97621 GCA_032191745.1 Picea mariana
GATTTTGATTCCTCTCCCTATGCAAATGTCGTTTTTGTTCTTTTTCTATTGTGAATAGGTTGTTATGAGATCCATTTGGTTTGGCATTATACTTGAACATGGCCCACCAAGAAACTATTGCGAATTTGTATTAAGTTGCGAGATACCGTTGACATAGGTATTTTATTATGGACCAAGCTATCTTTATAAATCCCCTTGGTAGTAAAATTAAGTGCTTATCATCCTCCGTGGAAAAAATAAAATAGTTTATTATGATAAGGGGTGTTTCCATACAATGAGTGGTGAATGGTAGAATGTCAATGAGCATAGCTAAAGTACTATAGAAATATCATGTCATGATATTAACTAAGAAAGTTAAGTTGTGTATTTTAGATTTAAAAATGTTTTGACATATAAGATATGCAAAAATATTATAGAAATTTCATTACAATGAGTGGTGAATGGTAGAATGTCAATGAGCATAGCTAAAGTACTATAAAAATCTCATGTCATGATATTAACTAAGAAAGTTAAGTTATGTATTTTAGATTTGAAAATGTTTTGACATATAAGATATCCAAAAATATTATAGAAATTTCATTTACTTATTATATAAAAAAAAATAGGGAAATACTTAATGATTGATATTTTTATGATACTCATGTTCACTTGTCTCTTAAGATTGCTTGACATTTTAATAAACTAAAGTCCAAATACAATAAACTCAAAACCCTTGATATCTTAATAAACTAAAGTCCAAATACAATAAACTCAAAACCCTTGACATCTTAATAAGCTAAAGTCCAAATACAATAAACTCAAAACCCTTAACATCTTAATAAACTAAAGTCCAAATACAATAAACTCAAAACCCTTAAGGAGGACTCTATCATTATTTATCATTATTTATAAGTAACAAGAGAATCATAATTACCTCTTGACTACTTAATGAACCTTCTTTGATGACACCCCATTACATTTATTCAATACTAACTACCACACTTGGCTTGCTTAACAAGCACAGTGGACCTAGTCCATCTTACATCGAATGGGCTCCACTATTATTACTCTATTATGGGCTCTTCATCCCCCCACTACACCCCTAGGGAGAATCCCAACATCCCACCCCCCTTAGAAAAGCTTTACACTCTACACTTGTTTAAGGAGGTACAACCATAAAGTAGGGTCCCAAAGATGAGTGTTGACCACAATGCTAAAGTGAGCCAGAGAACTAAGGCCCTAGTCCCATGTACAAGTGTTAGCCGCCATGTTGAAGTAGTCTAATAAGCTCCACCTTAAACATGGGTCCCTTGTACAAATGTTAACCGTTGTACTCAAGTAACCTGCATTCCATTGTTGTAGAGGAATCTCTCATATGGATAAGCGAGCCCTCTCACTGATCTAACAAAGATTAAAGACAGTTTGTGGATAGAAGACATTAGGTTTCCATCTAGATCTAGTTTGTAGTTTTGATCTATACTAACAAGAGAAGAGCATGGGGCTTACCTCTACCTTGCAGTGGTCTTATCACATTTAGGCCTATGCAGCTTTGAGTCTTTACCCCAGCTCCTACAATCAGTTTCCTACACACATACAACACCATGTAACCTTCTCGACCTTGCTTAGCATGAAGGAAAGCTAGTTTGCAAACAAAATTAATCTAATTCTCTAAATATGAAACGAAGTTTACCAATATAGAGTATGAAATAACACAGATCACACCAATTGGAAGAGAAAAACACCTCTAGATCTATATATTAAATATAGGAAAGTACAGCATAGCATGTGTTACCTTGAGACTATTGAGAAACCTTCCACCTCCAAACTCTTAGAGTTCCTTCCTCTGCCACTCTTGATTGCTATCCACCAGCATAATGACTCTTAAACTCTAGATCCCCCTTCTCCTTGATTTGGCCTTTTCTTATAGGAGTTTATAAGAGCTTGGAGATAGGCTTTATGGCATGTGAATTGGGTGGATACAAGTCATGAATAGACTTGATGGCATGTGAACTAAACAATTACAAGTCATAGATGGGCTTGATGGCATGTGAACTAAGCAATTACAAGTCATGCACAAGTTCCATGCTCAATTATGAGTTTTTTCCAACCTACTGTGTGTACGTTTTAAAGCTTATTCACACACACTACTCATAAACTTACGCTGGAAACCCTTAACTGGGAAAACCAACAAATGTTTAGAGCCACATCTCCAACTTTCATTATATTAACTTCGCCATTTACAAATATAGTATATATGATTATGTGGCATCAAAAACTTTAATCCATTGACTTAAATTAGATTACAACCTTAATTCCTTAACTGGAATTATAAAACCGTGTGTCAAAACCACCCAAAACATACCAAAAAACCGTCCCCAAAAAAAATTGGGGGCTTTGCTCCCGAATCCTTAAGCAAAGGGGGCCTACCACCCCACCCCCCCCACTACTCCGAACACATACACATTATGCATGGGGCTAACCATACAAAGAATATAACACATACTCAACATTCTCCCACATGTTGTTTTCTTTGCATACAAGGGACCCGAGGATTACATGATCAACAATTCAGGGTAGCAATGCCCATTGCTTCTCTACACCAAGAGAACTTATTCATGCTTACAAACTTTGTTAATGAATCTACAATAGTTTGCAAAGTGTCCACCTTCTTGTCTTCAACCATGTCTCTCATAAAGCGATATTGAACATCAATGTTCTTTATCTTAGAATGAGAAGTCAGGTTCTTTGCCAGAAAGATTGCACTATGATTGTCACAATCTAACCTTACAGCTTGTTGTACAAACCCAATACCTAAACACAACCTCTATAACCATACAACTTCCTTACTTGCACGAGTAGCGGCCATGTATTCAACTTTTGTAATTGAGAGTGCCACTACAAATTGTATCTTGCTCATCCAATTGATTTCTCCTCCAAATAGGTTAAACACATAACCACTTGTAGATCTTCTACAATCCATATCTCCAACCCAGTCTACATCAACAAATCCATGTATGTCCAAGACTTTGTCTTCCCCAGGTCTTCCATAGTAGCTAATTCCATAATTTGTAGTGCCACACAAATACCTAAAAACCCTCTTTATAGTTTTCTAATGCTCCTTCCCTAGTTTTGACATATACTTGTTCAAAATTCCCACTAAATGCACAATGTCCAGTCTAGTACAGAACATTGCATATATCAAACTTCCAACAAAACTAGCACAAGGAACATGAGACGTGCCCTTTTCCTCTTCTTGTGTCTTGGGACACTAATCTGCAAATAACTTTACACTTACAAGAATAGCCAATATACATTCTTGCATATTAAACCTCTACAATATTGTCTCAACATATTTTCTATGATTCAACTAGAGTTTCTTGTTTATTGGATATCTTTTAATTTCCATGCCCAAAAAAAAATTTGCAACACTAAGATCTTTCATATCACATTTTGAAGACAACTGAGTTTTTTACCTCCTTGATGATTCCCTTGTTGTTTTCAATCAACAACATATCATCAACATACATGACCACATAAATAAAATAATCACCAACTAATTTGAAATACACACAATGATCAGCCTTTCTCCTTTAGAAACCAAGTCCCAAAATATAAGTATCAAACTTTTGATACCACATCTTTGGAGATTGTTTTAACCCATACAAAGACTTCTTCAGCTTGCAAACCAACTCTTTCTTACCCTCCACTACAAAACCTTATGGTTGTTTCAGGTAGATTTCTTCTTCAAAATCCCTGCGTAGGAATGTTGTCTTTACATCCATCTATTCTACTTCAAGATCAAAAGTAGCAACAACATGCAAAAGAAATTTAATAGAAGTCAATTTAGCAATAGGGGAAAAAATGACACCAAAAACTATTCCCTCTACCTGGGAATATCCCTTTTCTACTAGGTGAGCTTTGTGATTCTCCATTTTACCTTCTACATTCAACTTCTTCTTAAACACCCATCTGCTACCAATAGGATTTCTTCCAGCCAGCAACTCAACTAGATCCCAAGCCTCGTTTTTATCCAAGGCTTGTTAGAAATCGTGATCCAAAATAGGACTTTAGTAAATAAATGTTTTATTTAATAAAACATTAATGTAAAGGGACACCTACACACTCACGTGATTATGTGAGGTGTTCAAGTTAGTTTTAGTCAATTCTAGTGAACGATATTGTTTGTTATAGTTTTTTGGGGTATTTAAACCCATTTGATATTCTACATGAGGTGTTATTTTTTCCCTTAGCCCTCACGTTCCTTTGGTGTAATATTTTTGCCTTTGTTAATAAAAGTTTATGTGTCTAAGGACACTTTGCCAAAGTGGTATCAGAGCAGGTTTTTGGGAGATGTTGACGAAGACGATGAAAGAGTTTTGAAGAGGCTATGAATAGCGAAATCTTAATGGTCAATTTTTATTTCCTATTTATTTTTAAGGGAAAAATCTAGATTGGATTCAAGAGCACGTACATATTGATCTTTATTTGTGTTGGTGGATAATATTTTGTGGTTGGATCTGGAAGCTTATTTCTAAACTTTTAATCTAAGAATCTGGTTAGTTTCTTGAGATATACTGTGCATCCTTATATTCGTATATATTTCCTTCTAATATGATGATCGACTGCTCGAATCACCATGAACAAAACTCTACAACCATAGTTTCTATTGATCATTGATCTTCGTGCATAGTGGACATTTGTGTCCAAACCCCGATAGAGCTATCAATCCTCATTTGAGAGTGAATGACTTCCATTTGTGTCCAAACCCCAACAGAGCCATCAATCCTCATTTAAAAGCGGACGACTTCCATTTGTGTCCAAACCCCAACAGAGTCATCAATCCTTGTTTGGAAGCGAATGGACCATTTGACTCGCAGGCTCTACTTGTTCGCAACAACTCGCGGCCTCCACTTGCTCGCAGTAACTCTCAACCTGAAAATTTAATGCTTGACCAATAATGTTGCACACACAAAAACCAATGGACCTATGCAACAAATCGTGTGAAAGAAAAATGTGATCTAATATTTTGAAGGCAACAACTCTATGTTGGTTGTGATTCAAATCGATAGGTGTTTAAACTTGCTCACAACCTTGGTGAAAGGATTGGTCACGGCTTCCATTATCTTAACTATCAATGGATGACCACACGGCTTCCATTAAGGCTGGTGAAGAGGTAGAGGTTGAGGTAATATGTCTTGGACTAAGAAAGAGTCCAAAGAAGAAGAAGAACACCAATCACAGTCATCTAGAAGAGGAAGGAGCAAGAAAACAATAACTTGTTTTCGTTGTAATAGGATTGAACATTGCGCCTTTGATTGTCGCATTCCTTATGAGAAGTTACTAAATAGAAAGAATCTTCTTCAACATAATATTCAAATACAAATCAAAATGAGAATTATGAATATGTTTTTACAACACTCCAACAAAAAAAACAACAAACAAAGTTCAAACAACTAACTCTTTTATAAATTAATTTGAAGATGCCTAGATCATGGATACAGGTGCAACTCAACATATGACATACATGAAAGATTTCTTTTGGACTTATCATGATTTTAATTTGAGTTCAGGTTTTCACATACCATAGGGAAATGGTTCAATGAACGTGTTTTTACCATGAATTGAGGAAAGTATAATCTCAAATGTTTGGTATGTTGCTTCGTTTAAGAAGACTTTGTTATCTTTGATTTTGATTCACCAATCAGTGCATTAGATAGTAATTGAAGATGGAGTTATAAAAATCAACTCTGTCAAGGATAATTATAAAACAATTATGACAGGTTATGAGGATGGAAAACTTCTTCGAATGAAAGCCACAATCATTCCAAGAATGTAGGACTAGTAGAGACATGTATTACACCCATTCGATTATGACATGTTTGCTTTGGTCACTTGAATGTTGATAGTGTTACTCAATTTCAACAATAAGGAATGGTAAATGGATTGCCCACAATTTGGAAGGAAAATGCAAGATGCCAAGCTTGCATTTATAGAAAATAGAGATGATTACCGTTTCCAAAATCCTAAAGAGATTTTGGAAGTATATTAATCAAATATTTACAGTGAAGTTGCATTGTCTTGGCCAATATGGCCTCAATGATTTTATTTGTAACTTCCACCTAGCCATTGGCTTGTGGATGGTATGGTGTAGAAGTTCCATGCTGAATTCGATTCTATTAAGTGATGGATTGGATGAGTTTTTAAGTAAACATTTCTCTTTGATTTGTAATGATTTCCCAGGGTACTCCAAAGTCGACAAAGATACATTCATACAAGAAATCAACTATTGCTTGCTTGGTTGATTTTGGAAGAACCTTGGCCTCAACCCACTTAGTCACAAAGTCTGTACATACCAAGATATATACATTTTTCTTTGATGGTGGATTGATTGGCCCAACAAAGAATATAACCCATTTTTAAAAGGCTCTATCAAAATATGAGGCTACAGGGGAATTTCATTTGATTGAACTAGTCAACCCATCCTTTTACAACTATCACAACTCTTGACATACTTCTTGGCATACCTTAAGATGGTAGGCAAATAATATCCTAGATGCAACACTTTGTTGGTGGTCCTCTTGTAAGCAAAGTTCCCTCTACAAGGTTCATCATGACATGCTTTGAGAATGTCATAAACCTCATCTTCGTGAACACAATGTTGGATAACAAGATCCAACCATGTGCAGAAGAGGTGTCCTTGGACCCATGAGTACATGACACTTTGTTTAACAATCGTTTGTTTATCCTTTGGTGAAAAATGACGTGGAATCTTTCCTGTAGCGAAATAGTTAGCAATATTTGAAAACCACAATGTGTTAATAGATAATGCAAACAAATTTTTGTTAGGAAAAACATCCTCAATAGGAACAACATCACCCTCATTGGTAATCCTGGAAAGAATTTCAATAACCACATTTTGTTTGCCCAATTTATCAAGGATGGTAATGTTGAATTCATGTAGTAATAGCAACCATTTAGTTACCCTACCATTTGTAATAGGTTTATTTATAAGATATTGAATGGAATAATGATCAGTATGTACAAATACATGATAACTGACAATATAATGACGAAACTTGTTAATAGCATGGACAACAACAATAAATTCCTTTATAGTTATTGTACAGTTCAACTTTGCAAGAGTAAGGTTCTTGCTCATAAAATAAATGACATAAGGATGGTGTTCCTCTTTTTGTCCAAGTATTGCTCCAATGGCTATATCTAAGGCATCAATGGAGATGTGAAAAGGAAAGAAACAATTTGGTCCCCTTAGCATTGGTGCTATACTGAGTTTCTCTTTAAGGGATTCAAAATCAATATTTCACTTATTAGTCCACAAAAATTCACTATCTTTTGAAAGCAATGTAAACAAAGATGATGAAATATTAGTAAAATTTTCAATGAAATGTCAACAATAACTTGCATGCCCTCAAAAACCACACACACATTTCTAAGCATTGGGGACATGAAGTTTCAAAATTAATTCTATCTTGGTTGGGTATACCTTGATTCATATAGGATATATATGATGACGAAGAAAAATCCCTTCTGATAATAACATATGACACTTTTCATGACTAGGAGAAAGGCTTGTTTCTAGAAATCTAGTGAGAAATTTCCCAAGGTTATCTATGGCTTCTTCAATTGTATTTCTATATACAGTAAAATTTCATATAAAACTCAACATAGACATGGATCAAGTGAGAAAATATTCCTAAAACAACTCTTTGGAAGGTAGCAACGGTATTACACAATCGAAAGGGTAGTACTCGACAGGCATATGTTCCCATGGGTAGGTGAGCATAGTCTTATCTTGGTCTTCTGGAGCAATATGAATATGGTTATAATCAGTAAATCCCTTAAGAAAATAAAATAACTTCTTTCCTACCAAGGTACATAGAACCTGATCAATGAAATGAAGAGGAAAATGGTCTTTTAAAGTGGCTTTGTTCAATTCTCGGTAGTCAATGTAAACTCTCCACTTGCCATTTTTCTTTGGTACTATTACCAATGGTGAAACTCACTGACTATCTGAGATAGGATAAATGAAATTTATATTAAGCAATTTCTATAGTTCTTGTAATACCCTAGTTTTTATCCCCATACTAATAATGTATTTTTGTTATTTGATGAAAGGCCATAATGCCTGTAAAGATGAAAGGCTAGAGAGCTTGACAATGTAATAACATTAAACATTAATAATAAAAAACACATTGTTGGATGCAAATTGAAAAGGACAGAGTATTAGCAGGTTATGATTCCATGAGAGAGGGGAATAAAGGGTCTAAGACAAATAAATATATTTTATTAAATCCATATTGGAATTAGTTGGGAAAGTGGTTATGCAAGCTTCTTAGGGAAGCCACATGGTGCATTATTGCATGGAAATATATAAACCATGATTTTGGTTATTGGGGGTGCCTCCTCACTCTTTCCTCATTATATCATTCTTGTTCTTGGTTTTTGGCATGGGAACGAAATGATGGAGGTAGAGAACCATTACTAGTTGGTTGTAGGTATCTATTGGTTATTCCAACAAGAAATTAATGCCCGTGAGCATGAGAATGATGGAAGTTGGGTAAAATTGTCCACAAATGAGAATCCTTGGAGCTTCCAACATTGAGAATTTTTATAAAATAGCATTGAAACCGTGGAAAGAAGTGTAACAAATTGAAGGACTGCATTGCAGAGAAGGTGGTTCCTTTCTCTGGGTTGTGCAGGTGGAGAGGGAAAGAGAGTTGGTAAGTTGAGATTTGTTGTGTGATTGAGAAGATTGTGAGATCTTGATAGCTCATTGGTGTGTGTGTTTTAGATTCTGCCTAGGCACCCGTCCTTATTGATTCATAGCCTCATCTCGGGGGTGGCATGTTATGGAGAGTTAATTTGCAACAGAGCCTAAGGTTGGGTGGAACGTCCAACGTCTACAACCATTCAGTGAAAATTTTCTTTAAAGATAAGTTCTACATGATTCATATATTTCTTTTGTGCTATATTATGTTTGCTCACTGTTAATTCTAAGTGAATATTTTCATTGATTTGCATTGCATAACATATACATTCTTCATTTATATGTGTTTCTTGGTGCAATTATGCTCATGTTATGGCCAAAATAAAAATGTGCCTCCATATTCATTTTTTTTTTAAACCTAGAATATTTTTTATTGATGTGGAAATATGTTTAAATGGCTATTTATGTGGCACCTCAGGTCCACATGGAATTATTAGGTGATGCCATGTCACCTCCCTTAGCCACCTCAACCTTTCCTTATCATCCCTATGGACTCTTCCTTCTTCCTTCTCTTCTTTATTTATTTATATTATTTACCGGGCCAACCATACCTAATTTCCCACTTGGCACCCCGCGATTGGCCATCGCGATTGGGAGAGTCCCATCCCACACCTTTACCCCTGACGCACAACATGCTTGCTCACTTGATCAGATGATTGAGAATAAAGAAGAAGTAAGATCAAAGACTACCATGCATTACATGAGTTTGAAGTTGCACAAGAGTTGGTCGATCCAAAGGTCCCATAACTTCTTACCACTATGGTGACACATGATATCTCTTGATTGGTTACGGGGGTTTGGAATGGGGATGTTGAAACATGCGAAAATCCAYTGTTCCAGGCCACTTTTGGGGGATTTTTGGGATTTTCAGAGGAAAAGGAACCCTAGATCACAAAACCATAAAATTTTATTTACTCAAATTTTTACTTGCTCGTTAACCTAGATAACTTTTCCATAGTAAATATTTTCCAAAAGTGCTAAGTTTSGGAGATAGTTAGTTTTGCTAAAAAATTCCAAGTCTAGAGAAATTGTAAAAATGACAAAGTTGTCRATTCCATGCATTGTAGAATTTTATTGGAGCAACATATYGATGATATGAAAATTGTTATGTGTTCACCCTCATAAATATTATCAATGCATGATAGAAAAGTTTTCTYGCTTCTTGATGGATTTTCTTCTGCAGGTGATAGAAGTTGACCTCCTAGTCAAATTACACTAGTAGAAAAAGTGCATAAATTGGGTGAAAATGAGAATTTCAGAAAGCCATAATTTCAACTCAGAGAAAAAAAATAGGACATAAGTATAGTCATTGGAATGTTGATTCAGAGGAGAATAATATTGAACGATTATAATCTTGATGATTGTTACGAGAATTTGCATGAAATGAGAATAAAAAGGATTTGTATCATTAATTGAGAAAACTTTATAATATGCACAATTCTAACAAAAATGGTTGCTTACACATTTTGCAAAATCAGGGGTATAAGTAGATGAAGTCGAGACATGATCACATATCAAAGACATGGAGGAAACACAAAGAACCTATAGTCATGAGAGAGGAACTAAAGGCCTAAACATTAGTTGGGGTAATGAAGTGACACAATCTAATGGTCATGGGAGCAGGGTGGAGCCAACATAATTGGTAGAGACTATGAGAAGTCTAAGAGTGGAATTACACAATTATAGAGTTGATAGTTAGAAGATAATAAGAGCCTAGGAGGAACAAAACCAAATAAATACCTAGTTGTTGTAAAGTCTAAACCAGTTGCAAAGATAAATGAAGAATCGATTAGGCTCAAGACATGAAGAATAAGGTAGACCTCATGCAAGGATGCATAACTACAAAGGATATAGGCACTCAAAAAGTGATAGTAGAGCTCAAAGACAACACTACTCACCTAATAATTCATCCAGGAAGAAGAAATGAATTGGACAGTCTGCAAGGAGGGATAAGGAATCTTAAACCACCAACCTTTGATGGTGAGAACAAAAGGGGAGATGATGTTGAAAGTTGGTTTCTTGGAATCAAAAAATATTTCCAGTTGCATAGATACTCATCTAACCTAGAAGCCAAGTTACATGGAAAAGCTTCTATGTGGTGGGACTAGCTAAAGCAAATCAAGCACACTGATGGGAAAATGATTTATTGGAAGTAATTCAAGGAACAATTTCAACGACAATACCTTTCAGATCACTACCATGACAAAAAGATGATGAGTTATTTGAAATTAAGTTGGGGAGAATGACCATGGAAAAACATGAAAAGAAGTTGTTGGATTTGCTAGGGTATGCGGGATTTATCAAAGAGGAGAAGGTGAAAATACACAGGTTTATAAGTGGACTATCATCTTTCTATAAAGACAAAATTTAATTTGATAAACCTAGGACTCTGGCAGAGACTTTTAGAAAGGAAAAATACCTATATGAGAAAGGAAAAGGTAGAGAGACTTTTCATAAGCCTTTGAAGGATAAAAATAAGGAGAAATCAGATCAGAGAAGGAAAGGATTCAAACCTCCTTTTAATAGAAACAATACTAATACATATAAGTAAAATCAACTTGCTAAGAATGAATCCAAGATGGAAAACTCCTTGAGAAAATGGGAAAGGATACCAATCAAATTTTGAGGATGTAAAGAAGATCACATGTAGAAAGATTTCCCTCATAGGGAATACAAACTGCGGACATTGCACAACATTAAGGAAGCTACCATAGTGGAAGACATGGGAAAAAATATTCCAAGGATATATGTAGCCCTGGAAGATTGACGTGCAGAGCATCAATCTCGTATGATTGAGGAGGAAGGTAAAGTTACAAATCAACCTATTGTTGTTTTAATAGACTTAAGGGAAAGCCATATTTGCATTGATCCTAAAGTAGTGGACATGTTTCATTGGATGAAAACTAAGCTTGAAAGATCATGGTTGGTTTAGCTAGCTACTGGAACGAAGGATCAATGAACTTATCAGAGGTTGTCCGAAATATTTGAATGGAGTGAATAGCAATGTTGATTTTGAATATCATAACATCGGGATCTTATGATATCATAAAGGAATGGACTAGTTGGACAAGCATCATGTTATCCTAGATTGCCATAACAAGACATTTACATGTCTTGATGAAGAAGGAAAATAGAGAATTATGCAAGGAATTACAAGATCCATTTCTATATCAGATATTTGAGCCTTACAGATGAAGATAAGTTTTAGGAAAGGATGCCAATTGTATGCAACTCATGTGGAGGAGCCATAAAAGACCAAAGGGCCAAGTCTTGAATATTTTCCATTGTTGTAAGAGTTTGAGGATGTATTAAAAGAAATACCAAGATTGCCACACAAAAAGCGATATAGATTTTTCTATTTATTTTGTGCATGGAACTGCCCCAATATCAAAGATTTTTTACATAGTGAACACACCAGAATTCAAAGAATTACAAATGTAGATAGAAGAATTGTTGAAGAAAGGGTACATATGCCCAAGTGTCTCACCTTGGGGAGCACCAATACTCTTTTTGAAAAATAAGGATGGAACATCGAGGTTATTGAATTTAGACAGCTGAATGAAACCACTATGAAGAATAAATACCTTCTACCCAGAGTTGATGACCTCTTTGATCAGTTAAGAAAACGAAGATATTTTCAAAGATAGACTTGAGATTAGGATATCACTAAGTGAGAATCAAGGAAGAAGAAATCGATAATATAAGTTTTAGTACCACGTATTCTCATTATGAATTTGTAGTGGTTCCATTTGGATTGACCAATGCATAAACTATCTTTATGTGCTTAATGAATGGAATATTCATAAATTATCTGGATAATTTTATCATTGTGTTCTTGGATGACATACTTATTTATTCCAAGCTATATGAAGAACATGAACATCACTTGATATTGGTACTTCAAGTGCTAAGGGAGCATCAACTGTATGCGAAGTTGAGCAAGTGCTCTTTTTACCAAGAGAAGATCCAATATTTGGGGCACTTCATTTCAGAGGAAGGCACAGTGGTGGATCCAGAGAAGATTGAAACCATTAGATGATGGCCAACACCAAATAATGTGTCAGAAGTTAGATATTTTATGGGAGTTGTAGGTTATTATAGGAGGTTTATTGATGGTTTTTCAAGGATTACTCATCCCATCATTTTTTTACAAAAGATGGGAACTAAATTTTAATGTACAACAAAATGTGAAGACATTTTTTATTTATTAGATTTACTTACTAGTGCACCTATTTTGAAGATTGCAGAACCAAATGAAAATTTTGTGGTATGCACAGATGCATGCAAAGAGGGACTTGGTGGAGTCCTCACTCAAAATGGACATATCAATAGTTGTGAGTCTAGAAAGATTAAAGAACATGAAGTGAATTATGCCACACATGATTTTGAGCTTGCTACCATAGTACACACATTAAATATGTGGAGGCACTACTTAATGGGGAGGAAATTTGAATTGAGAACAGACCACGATGGTTTGAAATGTTTGTTTTTAAAAACAATTTTAAAAGCTAGGTAAACAATATGATTGGAATTTTTAAGTGAGTATGACTTTGACATCAAGCATATCAACATAAAAGAGAATAAAGTTGTTGATGGACTCAACATAAGGGTACATATCATGCATGCTACAACCATTAGTATGCATAACTTAGATTTAAAGACATGAATTTTAGATGTTATTGTTACATACCAACATTACCTATATGTAAAATAAATCTTATAGCAGGAATATGTACAACACAAATTTAAAGATTTTTTTTCTAGGTTACAAAGCCCGGGGAAAACTCCCGAGTACTTCTCCCCATTTTGAGGATGATCCCTAGGGTAAATCGTATAATCTTTAGGGCACAAGGGATAGTCAACAACAAGGCTTGAATCCATA